>ONZH01006529.1:0-12910 GCA_900303285.1 Rhinella marina | reverse complement strand
AGAACAGATACTAAACTTGATTTCAGCTGCAGTGCCAGCATGAGCAGTGGTGTCACCTGCAGGCGGTGATGGACCTTCGTTGCACCTAGTTGGGTGCTTCCCTAACATGTGATGGGTATTTGCCTCGCCTTTCTTGGTCTGGGTGAGCACAACTGCCATGAGGGTAACCACCAGGCTGTTGCCTGAGAATTTGGGGTAATGGTGGGATTAGGCAGCCTCAGAGGCATCCATGCATGCTGCCCCTGCTGTTTCCTGTCCATTTCCATGGTGTTTCCATCATTTTCTGATGTTTCCAGGTTTTCACCCAGCCTTCCCTAGGCAGAGCTTTGGTCCCCTGCAAAAAATGCTTGAGTCTCCCATTGACTTCAATGGGGTTCGTTACTCGAAACGAGCACCCGAGCATCGGGAAAAGTTCGACTCGAATAACGAGCACCCGAGCATTTTAGTGCTCGCTCATCTCTAGTGGTAACCTATGCAACTGCACTATTACCAGCTGCTTCTGATCAATCTAGCAGGGATCTAGCACATGACTGCTGAGGCAAGGAACAAGGCAGTGGTGCAGGGACAGTGGGACTGTGGACAGGTGAGTTTTTTTGTTTTTGTTTGTTTTTTATTGGGCACAGGCTACCACTACTGAGGTTATCAGCTTGTAGGCCAGAATGCATCTTTAAAGGGGTGTCTCATCTGAGATTTTAATGGCTTGGATATGCCATCAAAGTCAGATAGCTGTGGGTTCCACCTCTGGGACCAACAACTATCTCCAGAGCAGTTCCCCCAAAGTGAAAGTGCACCGCACATGCTTGGATGATCTCCATTCACTGCTATGGGAGTTCTGAAAAGAGCAGAGTGAGTGTGCTTGACAATTTTGAGACGTACCAGGAGGGTAATGGAGAGCACACCGCCCATGCATGGCCATCTCTCCATTCACCTCTATTGGAATGCTCTAAATAGCCAAGCCAGAGCTAAAATACATTTATATGTACACTTATAAACTACAGAAGCTTCCAACAGGATGTTGTAAAAGAAAGGCACAGTTGGACAACCCCCTAACCCCTTCAGCCACAATGTAGGGAATGTAAGGGAATGTATAAAGCGGGCTGTCGCAATGACTGGAACCTGGTCATTTAACCCCTCAAATACCATATCTGTGGAGTTAGGCAGAGGGAGGGTGATATGTCTATAGTACATGACAATCTCTTTCTAACAGAGCTAGAACCAGTCCTGTACTTTACATGGATCCAGAGATCTCCCCATTCACTGCTGCAATTGTTCTTCTGGATTTCTATTAAGCTGGCAGCTCAGGCGTGTCCTTTCTGCAACAGTTCTCTTCCTATGACAACTCAGGAGCATTTGAAAAACAGAACTGAGAATGTGTCCCCACATTAGCAAGGTGGACAGAAAAATAAGAATAAACAACAGCTGTGCTATACAGATACATTTTATTGAATAATTCAGTGGTTGTACTAATTTTACAAGCAATTACAAAAGTATTTTGATTTGAAAACTGCAGAATGTTTTTCATGGGACAATCCCTTTATTAACACTTAGTAACTGTAGTAAATGTGCAACAAGCTTTTAGGAAAAAAAAAAACACCTCTGTGTCTGTGTCAAAATATATGCTTTTAGCTAATGACACACTAAAATATGCTTATTCAACATTTACGTAGACCAGTGCTTTTTCCTATAGTGTGCAAGCAAGGCCACTGCTGGTGGATTGCAGGGTGGTCATAACCATGGAAACGAGCAGTGTATAGTGTGATGGAAAAAAATGAATCCAGCCAACAAAGGAATCAATATGGACAATCACAATACATTAGTAAGTGCCTTAACTTCCTCTACATTATAAATGAGATTTTGTTAAGAGAGACAACCCCTTTAAATGAAAGGCAACCAAAGGCAAATTGGCAGTGCGGTTCTTCACCGCAACACGGCCGCAACTCGCCCGCAGCACAGCCACTTCGTGTGGCCAGAGTGGCCTGGGTATACCTGATTTATAGCGATTTGTGACTAATTAATTCATAACTAATCAAATATCTTGGCTAACTTTGGTGAAGTTGCTGAATCAAATTTTTAAAAACTTCACTCATCTGTACATATTATGACTTTGGAAAGTGTTCAGACCCTTTCACCTTTTTCGCATTTTGTTATGTTCTGGCCTTGTACAAAAACAGATAAATAAAAATAGTTTTTCCCCACTCAGTCTGCACACTCAATATCCCATAATGAGAAATGAAAACAGAATTTTAAACATTTTTGCAAGTGTATTAAAAAGGAAAGACTAACATTTTGCAAGTGTTCAGACACTTTGCTATGACACTTGAGATTTAGCACTGAGGGCCTCCGATTTCTCTTGATCATCTTTTAGATGCACACCCCTGTTTATATCAGGTCTCACCGCTGACAATGCATATCAGGGCAATAACCAAGCAATGAAGAGGAAATAACTGCCTGTAGAAATTAGAGCTAGTATTGTTTGGAGGCACAGATCTGGAAAAGGGTACACAAAAATTCTGCTGCACTGACAGTTTCCAAAAGCACAGTGGCCTCAATAATTCTTAAATGGGAGACGTTTAAAACAACCTGGACTCTTCCTAGCTGCCCCACTAAACTAAGTAATCAGGGGAGAAGTGCTTTGACAACAAAGGTAGCCAAGAACCAAATAGTCACTCTTGCTGAGCTCCAAAGATTCTTTGTGCAGATAGGAGTAATAATTTCCAGAAGGTCGACCAACACTGCAGTACTCCAGCAATCTAGGCTTTATGGCAGAGTGGTCAGAAAAAAGCCTCTTCTCAGTAACACAAGGGAATGCCCACCTGGAATTTGCAAAAAAAGAAACCTAATGGACAAGATTCTCTGGTCTGATGAAACCAAGACTGAACTTTTTGGCCTCAATTCCTAGCATGATATGTGGAGGAAACCAGGAACTTCTCATAACTTGCCCAATGCCATCTTTACAGTGAACCATGGTAGTTGTAGCATCATGCAATGGGGGTGTTTTCCAGTACGTAGGGTAGGGAGACTGGTCAGGGTTGAGGGAAAGCTGAAAGGCGCAAAGTATATCAATATTCTTAATGAAAACCTGATCGAGAGTGCTCTGGACCTCAGAGTGGGCAGAGTGGGCTCAGAGAAAGGCTCTGAAAACTTATGTCAATGTGAGATTTTAGTTTTTCCTTTTCAATAAACTAGCCAAGATTTTGAACATTCTGTTTTGACATTGTAATTATGGGATATAATAAGACACACAATACACTGACTGCCCCTATCCTTTCCCTAATGATAAAACCTAACTTTCTATGAAATGATTCAATCTATCTAAATAAATATTTCCCTAAAACTGTCCCATAACACCCTCAGCTGTCTTCTTGTGTATTTAATTGCGAACAGGACACTGTCCTATCACATCAGTGGATGAGTTCCGAATGGTGTCCCTGCTTGGAAGCTAACACAGTGCCTTACAGACTAGCAATTATCCTCCCTCCTGATTGTCTCTCAAATTTACTGCATTGGGGTCAAGCACTGGAGTCAAGCATGCTGGCCAGAGCCCCAGTCGGGGTCGTGTAATCCTCTTTGTTCAAGTTCTTGGCCTGTTTCCCTCAGTAGTGTACTAAATTTTAAATGTAAAATGGGAGGTGCTATTTTATATGAATCATCTGAAACAAATTGTAGTGATAGTGGCCCGTGCCCAGTGCTGCCCTATTCTTCCCTGTGGGCACAGATGCTGTACTACTCATCCTGTACTTTCTGCTAGGGTTCTGTACTGCTCTCCTGCTGGTGGCGCTCCCAGCCGCCAGCATGTCTAATGGTGTGTGAAGGTTGTGGCCGGTACACCTTCTGTTAGGCCTCCTGGTTTATTCTATAGGGCTCACTCTTGCCATCTTAAAGGGTCGGTGCAAGTACGTTCAAATGTTTTCCCAGCCAATGATCCCTGGGTATTTAAGACACCCTGTAGGAGGGTGTCTGAGCTTGAGGTCTTTGTTGTTTAGTTACCAGTGAAGGTGAAGTATTCTGTCTGACTACATAGTACATACAGTTTAACTAGATAAAGTGTGTAAGTGTGTGTGTATATATATATATATATATATATATATATATACATACATACATACACATATGCAGTGGGGAAAACAAGTATTTAGTCAGCCACCAATTGTGCAAGTTCTCCCACTTAAAAAGATGAGAGAGGCCTGTAATTGACCACAACCTCAAACAGTCACACTCCAAACTCCACTATGGTGAAGACCAAAGAGCTGTTGAAGGACACCAGAAACAATTGTAGATCTGCACCAGGCTGGGAAGACTGAATCTGCAATAGGCAAGCAGCTTGGTGTGAAGAAATCAACTGTGGGAGCAATAATTAGAAAATGGAAGACATACAAGACCACTGATAATCTCCCTCGATCAGGGGCTCCACGCAAGATCTCACCCCGTGGGGTCAAAAGGATGACAAGAACTATGAGCAAAAATCCCAGAACCACACAATATATAAGGATTGTAAGGGATTGCTCTCTCACAGGGGTTCGGCAATTACAGACTTCTCATCAAACAGCCGGTTTTCAAGCTCAAAGCTCAAACAGTGCTTTATTGTGCCACTTTAAGCAGTACAGATGATCACCCAGTTAACATTACTGGGTGAGGCTCCAGCACCAGCACCACAAATACAAAAGAAACACTTGCTCATCTGGGCTATAACTAACACATAGCTCTCTATCTCACCTCTAAGCCACTATTCACACCAGGGACTAGTGCCAGCTCCACTCAGCCATATGGTCCAGCAGCCTCCTGGCTGCGACCCACATGCAACCTTGAGGGAATCACGGTCCTACAGCCCCCCTGGCACACTGAGTATCTCAGGCTTCCCTCTTCAGACTCCCCCACCTGAGGATTGTTGACTTTTTAATGAGAACCATGGATATGGGCCCCCTGTGAAACCCGGAGCGGATTGTGGGGAATAAGCACCCCACCAGCTCTATGCTTATTCCCAATAAAGCCAGGCCTGGATTAGCTAATGCCAGCTATATTAAGTAACAACAGCATCCACTAACTATCCTAGTGGACACACTAGCTACTGGCTTTTACTCCACCAAGGTCTGGCACTTTCAGCCAACATACAGTGTACCCTGGACAAAGCATCAGTGTTTACCTGCAATTTCCCTGGCCTACAGTCGAATCTAAAGCACTGCATCAGGTGTAGGACCTGTGGTGCAGTAGCTGAGAAGGACCTGCGATGATGTCACTGGTCACATGTCATCATGTGACCAGTGAAGGAGAGGCTCCACAGTGAAGAGTGAGGAAACTCTAGAGGAAGAATCTCTGCTGATGTCTGCTATAAGGAGAAGTAAGTGAAGGCAGAGTAATGCTGGCAGTTGTAGTTATTTAACTGGGACTGTATGTTAGGGCTAAAGAGAGAGATGTTATTTACATGGGACTGAATGTTCAGTGGGTGGTGCTATTTATATGGGACTGTGTTGGAGGGGGCTATGGGATGGAGTGATGTTATTTACATGGGACTGTATGTTGATGGCGGCTGTGGGAGGGGATGATGTTATTTCATGGGAGTGAATTTTGGAGGGGGCTGAGGGAGGGAGTGATGTTATTTTCATGGGACTGTATGTTGAAGGTGGCTGCGGAGGGAGTGATGTTATTTACAGTGCCTTGCGAAAGTATTCAGCCCAACCTTTTTGGTGAAGAATCAACAACAAGTGGGTCACAATTGTGAAGTGGAACGACATTTATTGGATCATTTAAACTTTTTTTCTAATAAAAACTGAAAAGTGGGGCATGCAAAATTATTCAGCCCCCTTGCATTAATACTTTGTTGCGCCACCTTTTGCTGCGATTACAACTGCAAGTCGCTTGGGGTATGTCTCTATCAGTTTTGCACATGTAGAGACTGAAATTCTTGCCCATTCTTCCTTGCAAAACAGCTCTTGGCCATTCTAAGACCTGGATACGTTTATTTTTGAACCATTCCATTGTAGATTTTGCTTTATGTTTGGGATCATTGTCTTGTTGGAAGATAAATCTCCGTCCTACTCTCAGGTCTTTTGCAGACTCCAACAGGTTTTCATCCAGAATGGTCCTGTGTTTGGCTCCATCCATCTTCCCATCAATTTTAACCATCTTCCCTGTCCCTGCTGATGAAAAGCAGGCCCAAATCATGATGCTGCCACCACCATGTTTGACAGTGGGGATGGTGTGTTCAGGGTGATGAGCTGTGTTGCTTTTACACCAAACATATCGTTTTGCATTGTTTCCAAAAAGTTCGATTTTGGTTTCATCTGACCAGAGCACCTTCTTCCACATGTTTGGTGTGTCTCCCAGGTGGCTTGTGGCAAACTGTAAATGAGACTTTTTGTGGATATCTTTGAGAAATGGCTTTCTTCTTGCCACTCTTCCATAAAGGCCAGATTTGTGAAGTGTTCGACTGATTGTTGTCCTATGGACAGACTCTCCCACCTCAGCTGTAGATCTCTGCAGTTCATCCAGAGTGATCATGGGCCTCTTGGCTGCATCTCTGATCAGTCTTCTCCTTGTTTGAGATGAAAGTTTAGAGGGATGGCCGGGTCTTGGTAGATTTGCAGTGGTCTGATACTCCTTCCATTTCAATATGATCGCTTGCACAGTGCTCCTTGGGATGTTTAAAGCTTGGGAAATCTTTAGGTATCCAAATCCGGCTTTAAACTTCTCTACAACAGTATCACGGACCTGCCTGGTGTGTTCCTTGGTCTTCATGATGCAGAACCCTGAGACTATCACAGAGCAGGTGCATTTATACGGAGACTTGATTACACACAGGTGGATTCTATTTATCTTCATCAGTCATTTAGGACAACATTGGATCATTCAGAGATCCTCAATGAACTTCTGGAGTGAGTTTTCTGAACTGAAAGTAAATGGGCCGAATAATTTTGCACACCCAACTTTTCAGTTTTATTATTACAAAAAAAGTTTAAATGATCCAATAAATTTCGTTCCACTTCACAATTGTGACCCACTTGTTGTTGATTCTTCACCAAAAATGTAAAATGTTATATCTTTTTGTTTGAATCCTGAAATGTGGCAAAAGGTTGAAAAGTTCCAGGGGGCCGAATACTTTCGCAAGGCACTGTATATGGGACTGTATATTGGAAGAGCTGAAGGGAGGGGAGTGATGTTATTTACATGGGACTGTATGTTGGAGGGGCTGGAGGGAGGGGAGTGTTGTTATTTACATGGGACTCTACGGCGGAGGGAGGGAAAATAATTTTATTTACATGGCACTGTATGGTGGAGGGGCTGAGGAATTATCATTGCTGATTGCACTAAAGGGAGGAATATAACTACCGGGGGGAAGTATGAATGCTGGGGGCACTTCAGGGCGAGCATTATAACAGGAGGGGGTGATATAAATACTGGGGCACTGTAGGGGTATTATAAATCCAGGGAACATTATAAATGTTCTTATTACTACTGGGGCCTCTATAGGAGGGACTCATAGATCCATCTTATTTCTACTAAGCGCACTATGGGGGATCTTATTACTACTGAGGGGGTCTGTAGAGAGCTTTATTACCACTGGGGGAACAATAGGGGGCCATATTACTACTGAGGGGTCTGTAGAGAGCTTTTTTACCACTGGGGGGACAATAGGAGGGCTTTATTTCTACTGGGGGTTCTGTGAGGGTATCATTAATACTGGAGGGCTCTTCTACTGATGGGGGCACTGTTGGGGAGCATTATCACAGTTGGGGGCACTGTAGGGGCAGTATTACTAATGAGGGCATTCTAGAAGGGAATTACTATTGGTGGGACTATGAGGAGCACTATTACTATAGGGGACACTGATATTTCTTCAGGATAGTATTTGGGGGTATTGAGGGGCACAGTGAGCAGCAGGATAACACTGTGGGGACTCCAGGTTGGGAGATGATGAAATGTGAGGAAGCTAAGATGTCTGTGTGTCACACTCTGCAGAGATGAGGCAGCTGAGAGAAGTTCTCCGGACTGAAGATGATGACAGAGAGGATCTACATTAGAGGAGACGTCACCTGGAGGCCCTGGATGTGAAAGGTAAGTGCTGTTACAGAAGAGGGGGCAGATGGTTGACTTAGAGAATTGGGCCATATTCATTGGGGCTTGGGCCCCTGATCTTTTGAGACCCTAGCAACGCCCCTGCTGTTCACCCTTGCATTTTTCTCCTTGTTTTGCTTCATCCAGGCTAAAGGGGCATGGTCTGTCACCAACACAAATTTCCTACCCAGCAGGTAATATTTAAGTGACTCCAGAGCCCATTTAATGGCCAGACATTCTCGCTCCACTATGGCATAATTTTTCTCTGCCGGGGTCAATTTCCTGCTTAGGTACATCACTGGGTGCTCCTCCCCATTTACCACTTGTGACAGGACCACTCCCAAGCCTGTATCACACACATCCGTCTGAACCAGAAACTTTTTTCCGAAATCTGGGGAAATTAGCACTGGCTGTTGACAGAGGGCAGATTTTAGGCTCTGAAAAGCCTTTTCCACCTCTGGGGTCCACTTCACCATTACTGACTAAGGGCATTTCGTTAAGTCAGTCAATGGTGCTGCAATTGAGGCAAAATTTGGTACAAACCAACGGTAGTACCCAGTTATGCCAAGGAAGGCCATGACTTGTTTTTTTTGTTAAGGGCTTAGGCCAGTTCTGTATTGCCTCTACTTTATTGACCTGGGGTTTAAGCATCCCTTTACCAATAATGTAGCCCAGGTATTTTGCTTCTTCTAAACCCACTGCACATTTCTCAGGGTTTATGGTTAGGCCCGCATCACTAAGGGAGTCTATCATGGCCTGTACCTTCCAGAGGTGACTTCTCCAATCAGGTGAAAAAATGACCACATCATCAAGGAAAGTCACAATGTGACCTCAAGATTAGGTCCATCAACCTCTGAAATGTAGCAGGGGCTCCATGTAACCCGAACGGCATCACTGTGTACTGGAACAGCTCCTCTGGCGTGGAGAATGTCGTCTTTTCCTTAGCCTCATCTGACAATGGTATCTGCCAATACCCATTTGTAAGGTCAAGGGTTGTGATATATCTTGCTTTGCCAAGCCTCTCAATCAATTCATCTACCCCTGGGAATGGGGTACTTGTCAAATTTTGACACCTCGTTTTGCTTTCGAAAATCATTACAGAGCCTCCAGGTCCCACTGGGCTTTTGGATTAGTACTATAGGGCTCAACCACTCACTGGTAGATTTCTCAATGACCCCTAATTTGAGCATACGCTTGACCTCAGAGGATACAACTTTTCTATGTGCTTTGGGTATCCTGTATGGCTTTAGATTCACCTTACTGTGAGGCTCAGTTCTCACATGATGTTTTATCAGGTGGGTACGTCCTGGTAGGCCAGAAAACCTCCTTTTATTTTTCTGTAGAAACTCCCTTACTTCTTGCTTCTGGTGCACTGACAGTGCCTCACTAATTTTTACCGGGGAAATTGGTTGCGACACCTCCTTAATCATGGTCTGTGCCACCAAGGATTCCCGATCTTTCCACGGCTTGATCAGATTTACGTGGTAAATCTGGAAGGGTTTTCTCCTACGTGGTTGGTGCACCTTATAATTCACCCACTTTTTCTACGATCTTGTAGGGATCGTGCCACTTTGCCAGAAATTTACTTTCTACAGTGGGCACTAAAACCAGGACCCTGTCCCCAGGATTAAAGTCCCTTACCCTGGCAGAACGGTTATAAATTCTGCTTTGAGCCTCCTGAGCTCTTTGCAGATGCTCTTTAACTATAGGCATCACGGTCGCTATCCGGTCTTGCATTTGAGCCACATACTCGATGACACTTTTATATGTGCTAGCCTTAGTCTCCCAGGTCTCCTTGGCCACATCTAGAAAACCCCTTTGGTGATGGCCGTATACCAACTCAAATGGTGAAAACCCTGTAGAAGCCTGGGTAACCTCTCTGATAGAAAACATTGGGGAGGGCAGCAGGCAGTCCCAGTCACGGACATCTTTTTCTACCACCTTTCTTAACATCTGCTTCAGGGTTTTGTTGAATTTCTCAACAAACCCATCCGTTTGGGGGGGGAGGGGGAATAGATGTACGTATGTGGGTGATTTTAAACAATTTGCATAATTCTTTCATGACCTTCGACATAAAGGGTGTACCCTGGTCTGTCAGAATTTCCTTAGGGATCCCCATGCTGGAGAACATGTAAAACAAATTCCGGCAATATTTTTGGACGCCATGTTCCATAGGGGCACCGCTTCTGGGTACTGAGTGGCATAGTCCAACACAACCAGGATATGCTGGTGTCCCCTAACAAACTTAACAATGGGACCCACCAAATCCATAGCAATTCTTTCGAATGGTACCTCAATGATGGGAAGAGGCACCAAGAGGCACCTGTGTTTTGTTCATCCCCAAATGCCCCCCAATTACGTGGTTATGTGCTAGGTCTAATACCATATGATGGTAGGGTTTTCATACCAGAAGCTTCTCCACAATTTTGTTGTTGCATTTGGTAACCCGGTACACTAGGTTTCCATTCATGGTACAAATGCAGAAATTTCTGGTCAGCTTCTGGTTCCTGTGGTACACCATCTAACACAGTAACATTTCCGCGAGCATTCACGAGAGTGGGGTCTCTCAATTGCTCAGTACCAAAGTTACCCCAAGACACTTCTAAGTCCAACACATTTTGCCCATATGGGGAGGCTTCTTATTCCTCAGCTAACACTTGCAACGGAAAACTACCATCATCGGGCATTTCACATAACTCCACATTTCCACTAGGCATTTCATTTGAACCCTTGATTTCAATGGGAAGTTCACTGACATGACCACTTAAAGGGGAAGGCACAGATTCTGCAGGAGTTTCTTCACTGGCTGCAGAAGAGTTTTTCTTCTCCCATAATTTCCAAAGCAATGGGAGGTCCCGGCCCAATATAACATCATGAATGAGCCTTTTTACAACCCCGACTTCATATGTCACAGTTCCAGCCGGAGTGACAAACTTAACAAGGGCCACAGGGTAAGCTTTGGTATCCCAGTGAATGCACAGCACACTTATGTGTTTATCCAGCACATAGTTCCAGCCACGAAGCTGGCATGCACCAAGGTGACTAGGCTACCAGAGTCCAAAAGAGCCTTGACGGAGCAGCCATTTATCACCACACTACAAACCTTCGGCTCAGTCTCTAGTCCTGGCGAGGCCACACAAACTGGCACCGCATACAGCGACTGTCTCCGGCTAGCCTCACACTCCATGTGCTTTGAGGTAAGAGGACAATGGGCAGCAATGTGTCCCCACTCACGGCACCTCCAGCACTGGAGCATCCCAGGTTTCCTCGATGGGAAGACCTCTCCGGGATGTGACTGCCCCTGGCACTCATAGCCAGTCTTTTTCCTATGCCCAAACTCTGGAGCCTTGCTCCCTCTTGCACCCTTCCACACACCCCCAACAGCCTGAACTCTCTTACCCACAGATGGCATGGGTTGGATACTCTGGGGAGGTGTTGGTGCGGTAGGGACATCACGGAGGTAGTCCTCAGTCGGCCAGGTACCTCTCCACCAGGCTGACGAGCTGGTGAGCAGTTTTGGGGTCTTCATGTCCAATCCACCATTGTAGCTCCGCAGGAAGGGCCCTGAAATAATAATCCACCACCACTTTTTCACCATCTGGACTGGTGTAGATGACTCAGGTTCCAGCCACTTCCGTACGTGATGGATGAGGTCGTACATCTGAGATCGGGCAGGCTTGTCCATGATGTTGCTCCATGTGTGGACCCCGGGCACGAACAGCTGGTGTAACGCCCAGACGAGCAAGGACCTCCATTTTCAATTTGGCATAGTCCCGGACATCCAGCTCCCTGAGTTCATAGTAGGCCTTTTGTGGTTCACCGGACGGGAAAGGTGCAAGGACCTCTTCCCACTCTGCTCCTGGCAATCTCTCTCTCTCTGCCATTCTCTCGAATACGGTGAGGTAGGCCTTGATGTCGTCATTGGGTGTCAGTTTTTGCAAGGCCCTCCTCACATTAAAAGTCTCTGGGGGGCTTACCTCCACTCCTTGGGCTGGAGCTCCAAGAGCCTCTTTCAATGCAGCAATCTGCGCCAACAGCAAACAATTTGTTTCCTGCTGCTGGGCCTGGGCCTCCATCTGAGCCTGCCGTTGTGTGTGTAAGGCCTCTTCATGTCTCATTTTATCCTCAAGGTTGGCCTGCAAAAACAACTTCATCATGTCCTCCAATGTGTTCAATAGGCTTTGCATAGTAGCTGCAGCTTTAACCCAGGACATAAAGCACCAAAATTGTCACGCTGTTGCCCTTAGCAACTTGCTGTTGCCGGCATCCTCCACCAATTGTTCTCACCAGCAGGGCGGTGATGATAGATTCCTTAGCAGACAACAGGATTAGAGTCCAAACAATGCTTTATTATAAGGCAAGTACAGGCAAACCCAGTTATAACTCTCTGGGTAAGGTGAGGTTCCAGCAACCAAAACATAAATCAAACAAAATAAACTCCTGCCCGTCTGGGCTCTAGCTAATACAAATATATCTCTACCTCACCTATTGAGCACAGGACACACATGGGAAATCCAGCTTCACAAGCCAGCACAACAGCCAGCTTCCTTGGCTTTCCAGCCATAGCTCACAGACTGACCTCCTGGGATGTCTTTTATTTCCCTCTAATGATCCCAGATGACCTCACCTGTGATCTCCTCAGGCTAGGGGAAAAACATGCCCTGGAATGGGGTGGATTGAGGAGGTCCCACTGCCAAACCTACCTTCCCAATCCAAATAAAATCCAGCTCTTTAATTTTAACAACACTAGCTCCAGCAACTATGCCTTGCTGAAGCCATACAATCTTCCTGGATTTTATTTTACCTCACCCAGTCGAGGAACCTGAGTGAAATATACACCCCTTCCAGAATTTACCATACA
>ONZH01006528.1:0-106350 GCA_900303285.1 Rhinella marina | reverse complement strand
AACTTACCTCCTCATAGAAACTGATTAAATTGGTTTGACATGACCGATCACTCATGAAGCCATGCTGATACGGAGTTATTTGCTTATTTTCATTGAGGTACTCCAAGATAGCATCTCTCAGAAAGCCTTCAAACAGTTTACCCACAACAGAAGTTAAACTTACCGGCCTATAGTTTCCGGGCTCTGTTTTTGGACCCTTTTTGAATATTGGCACCACATTTGCTATGCGCCAATCCTGTGGAACACTCCCCGTCAGTATAGAGTCCTTAAATATCAGAAATAAGGGTCTGTCGATGACATTACTTAATTCTCTTAGGATACGGGGGTGTACGCCATCCGGTCCTGGTGATTTGTCTATTTTAATATTTTTAAGACGTTGCTGTACCTCTTCCTGGGTCAGAGAGGACAATTTTAAAGGGGAATTTAAAGAACATTTTAGGGTTAGTTTTACTCTCTTTGGCGATTAATCTCTTGGTCTCTAGTTTGGCTGCTTTTATTTGTCTTTTACATATTCTATTTTTTCCTTATAGTTTTTCAATGCTTCCTCGCTCTCCTCCTGTTTTAGTGATTTAAATGCTTTCTGTTTGTCATTTATTGCTTTCTTTACAGCTCTATTTATCCACATTGGTTTTTTCTTGTTCCTTAACCTTTTATTCCCATAAGGTATGTACCTCTCACAGTTAGATATTAGGATGCTTTTAAAAATCTCCCATTTTGTGGCTGTATTTTTATTTTGAGGACTTTGTCCCAGTTAGTTAGGCCTATGGCCTCTCTTAGTTGGCTAAATTTAGCTTTTTTGAAGTTTGGTATTTTTGTTCCTCCCTGAAGAAACACTCTTTTGAATGACAGTTGGAATGTTATTATGTTATGGTCACTGTTTCCCAGGTGTCCCCCAACCTGCACATCTGTTATTCTGTCAGGTCTATTGGTTAATACTAAGTCCAGTATGGCCCTCCCTCTAGTCGGGTCCTGAACCAGTTGGGAAAGGTAATTGTCTTTGGTTATTGCCAAGAACCTGTTTCCTTTATGAGATATATAGGTTTCAGTTTCCCAGTCTGTATCTGGGTAGTTGAAGTCCCCCATAATAACAACCTCATTATGATTTGCCGCCTCGTCTATTTCGTTTAGAAGTAGATTTTCTGTGGTCCCTGATATATTGGGTGGTTTATAATAAACCCCTATTAATATTTTATTATTGTTTCTGGCTCCATTTATTTCTACCCACAGTGACTCCACATCTTCATGTCCCTCACTTATATCTTCCCGCAGTGTGGGCTTTAGACAGGACTTTACATAAAGGCAGACCCCTCCCCCTCTCCGGTTTTGACGATCCTTTTTAAAAAGATTGTAACCCTGTACGTTAACTGCCCAGTCATAGCTATCATCCAGCCATGTCTCAGTTACTCCCACTATGTCATAGTTCTCCTCACACATCACTAATTCCAGTTCACCAGTTTTATTAGCTAGGCTTCTGGCATTAGTGTACATACAATTAAGAGGTTGATGTATATTTCTTACCCTACACCTTTCCTTCTGATCTGTTCTAGTTCCTCCTTCCATTCCTCCCCCAGTTCTATTAACTTGCCCCAGGTCTCTATCTTCCCCATCTATAATGTAGTTACCCTCCCCCCCCAGTCCCTAGTTTAAACACTCCTCCAGCCTTCTAGCCATCTTCTCCCCCAAAACAGCTGCCCCTTATTATATACAGTATAATCCGTACACCATGCTGTATAGTATACAGTATAATCCGTACACCGTGCTGTATAGTGTACAGTATAATCCGTACACCATGCTGTATAATATACAGTATAATCCGTACACCATGCTGTATAATATACAGTATAATCCGTACACCATGCTGTAGAACTGTAGGGAATATTCTCATCTCATATCCAGAGGATCGGCCAGAAATGTCTGATAGAGATTGGAGTGTCTTAAAAACAGGGCCTTATCTCACAGCTGCTGTGGATGGTGACGTAACCGCACATTCTTGACGCTGTCCATTCACTTCTATGGGACCCAATCATGCTGTTTTCAGAAATCTAATGTATGACTACATCTCCATCTCCACTACTTCTCAATTCACAGTGACTGCAAGACAGTGGCGTACCGTCCATATAGGCAGACCACGACACTGCTATGGGGCCCGCGGCACAGGGGAGCCCGGAGCGCACGGGAGGCCCCGCCCCCTACTCTGCATCATTAAGATGCGTCCTGTCCCGGCGCTCCGGGCTTCTCCTGGCCCCGTCACCGCCGCAACTTTTACCCTAATCCGTCCTGAGAGGGCTCCTGTGCGCTCCCAGCTGGCCCCGCCTCCTCCCTCATGCCGGGGAAAGAAGAAGACCAAGGCCCAGCCCCCTCCAGAGTGGCGTCAGGACAAGTAACTGTAAGTTTTTATGTATTCCATGTATGTATGTATGTGTGTATGTATGTATGTGTGTGTGTGTGTGTATGTATGTATGTATGTGTGTGTATGTATGCGTGTGTATGTATGCATGTGTATGTGTGTGTATGTATGTATGTATGTGTGTGGGTATATGCACACTGTACATACTGTATATTGTACAGCGTGGCACAGGGGTTATATTGTCCGGCATGGTGTAACCGCCATGCATTTGTTGTACAGTATATATTATAATCCCTGTACCATGCTATACAATGTACAGTATAATCCATACACCATACTGTATAATATACAGTATAATCCGTACGCCATGCTGTATAGTATACAGTGTAATCCGTACTCCATGCTGTATAGTATACAGTATCATCCATACACCATGGTGTATAATATACAGTATAATCCGTACACCATGGTGTATAATATACAGTATAATCCATACACCATACTGTATAATATACAGTATAATCCGTACACCATGCTGTATAGTATACAGTGTAATCCGTACACCATGCTATATAATATATAGTATAATCAGTACACCATGCTGTATAATATACAGTATAATCCATCCTTGTGGCTGCCCCCATTCAGTTAACGTCTTCTTAATTTAAAAAAATAAATAAATAAATCAGTAGCTCATGTATACATTTCTTTATTGGCAAATGGGGGTGTGGCATGGGAGGAGCCAGGGCAGCATGTGGGATGGGATGGGGTAGTGGGCGTGGTTAGGGGCCCCATTCAGATTCTTGCTATGGGGCCCAATGATTTCTATGTATGCCCCTGTGTCCGACTATCACGACACTATTACGGAATGACAATAATACCCCCAAAAACAGAAGATATCATCGATTTTAGAGGAAATATTGTTAGGAAAAATATATTTACTTCTATATAAAGCGCAAGTAGCAGCATGCCCTCACCCCTAATGTTTTACCCCCCTGCTATAAGATGGTGAATTTGGAGAATGGGATCAGCACTTGTTGTACAGTCATGGCCAAAAGTTTTGAGAATGACACAAATATTATATTTTCACATGATATGCTGCCCTCTGGTTTTTATGTGTGTTTGTCAGATGTTTTTATCACATACAGAAAAATAATTGCAATCATATTATGAGTAACAAAAGCTTATATTGACAGTTAGAATGAGTTAATGCAGCAAGTCAATATTTGCAGTGTTGACCCTTCTTCTTCAGGACCTCTGCAATTCTCCCTGGCGTGCTCTCAATCAACTTCTGGACCAAATCCTGACTGATAGCAGTCCATTCTTGCACAATCAATGCTTGCATTTTGTCAGAATTTGTAGGTTTTTGTTTGTCCACCCGTCTCTTGATGATTGACCACAAGTTCTCAATGGGATTAAGATCTGGGGAGTTTCCAGGCCATGGACCCAAAATCTCTATGTTTTGTTCCCTGAGCCATTTAGTTATCACCTTTGCTTTATGGCAAGGTGCTCCATCATGCTGGAAAAGGCATTGTTGATCGCCAAAACTGCTCTTGGACGGTTGGGAGAAGTTGCTCTCGGAGGACATTCTGGTACCATTCTTTATTCATGGCTGTGTTTTTAGGCAAGACTGTGAGAGAGCCGATTCCCTTGGCTGAGAAGAAACCCCACACATGAATGGTTTCAGGATGCTTTACAGTTGGCATGAGACAAGACTGGTGGTAGCGCTCACCTCGTCTTCTCCGAATAAGCTGTTTTCCAGATGTCCCAAACAATCGAAAAGGGGATTCATCAGAGAAAATGACTTTACCCCAGTCCTCAGCAGTCCACTCCCTGTACCTTTTGCAGAATATCAGTCTGTCCCTGATGTTTTTTCTGGAGAGAAGTGGCTTCTTTGCTGCCCTCCTTGAGACCAGGCCTTGCTCCAAGAGTCTCCGCCTCACAGTGCGTGCAGATGCACTCACACCTGCCTGCTGCCATTCCTGAGCAAGCTCTGCACTGCTGGTAGCCTGATCCCACAGCTGAAACACTTTTAAGAGACAGTCCTGGCGCTTGCTGGTCTTTCTTGGGCGCCCTGGAGCCTTTTTGGCAACAATGGAACCTCTCTCCTTGAAGTTCTTGATAGATTGTTGACTGAACTGCAATCTTTCTAGCTGCGATACTCTTTCCTGTTAGGCCATTTTTTTGTGCAGTGCAATGATGACTGCACGTGTTTCTTTAGAGATAACCATGGTTAACAGAAGAGAAACAATGATGCCAAGCACCAGCCTCCTTTTAAAGTGTCCAGTGGTGTCATTCTTACTTAATCATTCATGACAGATTGATCTCCAGCCCTGTCATCATCAACATCCACACCTGTGTTAATGGAGCAATCACTGAAACGATGTTAGCTGGTCCTTTTAAGGCAGGGCTGCAATGATGTTGAAATGTGTTTTGGGGGATAAAGTTCATTTTCTAGGCAAATATTGACTTTGCAAGTAATTGCTGTTAAGCTGATCACTCTTTTTAACATTCTGGAGTATATGCAAATTGCCATTATAAAAACTGAAGCAGTAGACTTGTAAAAATTAAAATTTGTATCATTCTCAAAACTTTTGGCCATGACTGTACATAAATGTCAAGATGGGAATACCCTTTTAAGCGTTGAGATTCTGTAGTAGACCGTGGTGTTTGAGCTGCTAATAATGCCAATTATGCTGGACAATGAATCCTGACATTTAAATGGGATGTAGAAGGCATATTCAGAATCCCTGCCTTGAGTCCCAAGAGACCCACTCCCCTCCTCTAAAGCAGTGTTCCTCTACTCCAGTCTTCAGGACTCACATACTGGCCATGTTTTCAGGAATTATTTTAGGATTGAGCAGGTGATATAATTAGTGTCAATGCATCAGGACTTACCACAGGTATTCATTCTGTGGGATAGTCTCAAATGCTGACCAGCAGGTGGGCCCTGAGGACTGGAGTTGAGGAACTCTGCTATAAAGTACTGCCTTGGTTTAGAATAAGCATATTTTTAGCTTTTAGTCATTTTATTTGAGAAAAATGTCCACTACGCCCGGTTATGACTGATGCCTTATATTTGACATGTTCCACTGCAAGCCCTTTCATATTTTCTTGCATAGCTCACAATGTGTGTCTCCTTCACAAAAGCTAAATTATATTTGTCTAAGAAATCCAAGGGAAGTCAAGTCTAGACTCATGAAAGCAATAGATAAAAAAAAAACAGTTCACAATTTTGACATTTTGATTGGTGGCCATTGCATGCATTGTAGTAATTTTGCATGTGTAATATACTGACTTTGCAGCTGCATCTGCCAAATACATCATACTCTTGTCATCACCTCCTGATTGTCTGTGAGAACATATTTTCATGTTGTTAATATTTCATTGTAATGGAAAAACTTTAGACTGCTTCGGTAATGATGACTTTTCAGTTTCATTATGTTTATTCTTCTCAAATGCCACATATTTTATCTCTTAGCTGTATTTCAAAAGGGCATATAGATGTTATATGTTTAATGAACATATTGCTTATCTGACCAAGATTACTGCATATTGTCCTTCACTATCTATTTACAGTGTATTTGGAAAGTCTTCAGACCCTTTCACTTTTTATTCACATTTTGCAGCCTTGTGCTAAAATAAAAAAAAAGTTCAGATTTCCTCCTATCAATCTGCATTAGAAATGTTTGCAAATTTATTTAAATAGAAAAACTAAAATTTCTCATGGACATACATATTCAGACCTTTTGCTATGATATACTTGAAATGTAGGTTTAGGGGGCTCCCATTTCTCTTGATCATCTTTGAGATGTCTTTGCACCTTTATTGAAGTCCATCTTGAGTTGATTGGACATGATTTGGAAAGACACAGCCCTGTCTACATAAGGTCTCACAGCTGACCCTGCATATGACAGCAAAAACCAAGCCATGAGGAGAAAAGAACTGTCTGTAGAGCTCAGAGACAGGGTTGTGTAGAGGCACACATCTGGAGAAGGGTACAAAAAAATCTCCTGCACTGAAAGTTTCCAAGAGTACAGTGGTCTCCATAATTCTTAAATGGAACAACCAGGATTCCTGCTAGAGCTGGACAACCCAACAAACTAAGTAATTGGGGGAAAGGGGCTTGGTAAGAGAGGTGACCAGGAATTCAATGGTCACTCTGGCTGAGCTCTAAAGATCCTGTGTGCAGATGGGAGAAACGTAAAGAAGGTCAGTAATCACTGCAGCATTCCTCCAAATCTGGGATTTATGGCAGAGTGACCAGAAAGAAGCTTCTCCTTAGTAAAAAACACATTAAAGTTTGCATAAAACCACTTAAATGAATCTACGACTGTGAGAAACAATATTCTCTTGTCTGATATAACCAAGGTTGATCTTTTTGGCCTCAATTCTAAGTATTATATTTGGAGGAAACCTGGCACTACCCAATACCATCCCTACAGAGAAGCATGGTGGTCAAAGAATCATGCTGTGGTTTTTCAGTGGCTAGGACAGGGAGACTAGTCAGGGTTAAGGGAAAGCTGAATGGAGCAAAGTACAGAGAAACTCTTAATGAAAACCTGATCCAGAGTGCTCTGGACCTCAGACTGGGCTGAATGTTCACCTTCACATGTTCACCTAAAATGACAATGATACAAAACACACAGATAAGACAACACAGGAGTGGCTGAGGGGCAACTCTGTGAATGTCCTTAAGTGGCTCAGCCAGAGTCCTGTTTTGATCCAAATCAAACATCTCAGTAGAGACCTGAAAATGGCTGTCCACCAATACAATCCATCCAACCTGGCAAAGCTTGAGAGGATCTGCAGAGAAGAATGGCAGAAAACACCCAAATCCAGGTTTCCAAAACTTGTGGCATCGTACCCAAGAAGATTGGAGGCTGTAATAGTTGCCAAAGGTGAATAAAGGGTCACTCTGAATACTTATGTCAACAGAATATTTAACTTCAATAAATTAGCAAAGATGAACATTCTGTTTTCACTTTGCCATAATGGGGTATTGAGTGCAGAATGATGGAGAACTTTTTAAATTTATTCATAAAGTTGCAACAAAACAAAATGTGAAAAAGGGAAAGGGTCTAAATGCACTGCATTGTTCTTTGGTTGCAATTAGAGGTGAGCAAAGTTTTGAAAAAATTTAATTTGGCAACTTCACTGAAGTTACCAAGAAATTCCATTTGTTATTAATTAATTTGTCATGAATTGATATAAACCAGGTATACCCAGGCCACTTTGCCTTAGGGTACAGCCACACGGAGCAGCCGTGCTGCGGTCATGCTGTGGTGAAGAACCGCGTGGCCAATTATCCTCCAACTGCCTTTCATTTAATAATAAAGATCGCACTATATGTTCCTTCTTCATTGTTAATGGCCGCGCTGCACCTTTAAACAGGGGCTGCTGCTGGTATGCTGTTTAGCTGGTTAGGTTGAGGGGACAGTATGCATATTATTGCTGTTCTGGCCTGCAATCTCCTGCAGGTTATTTCACGGCAAACACTGAATATTACTCAGCTCTGGCATACCCACTTCTCCAACCCCAGCGCTCTCCTGCCCTACATGTGGGAGCTCTTCTTCTGCCATCTGCTTTTCCTCCTTTTCCACATTATCTAATATCGATGAGAATATGTCATCAGGAACATCAGGCTCCTCCTCTCTCTGCATCTTTCTGACTTTTCTAGGACATGGAGATTTTGAAGGATGATATGGAACAAATAAAGTGGGCAAAAGATGAGGATGGTCATCATTAACACCTAGTGTTACGTAAGTGGTACAGACTGGATGGTTTTTGTTGACACGCTGGCACCAGAATAATAAAGGCTTCCATTTTAGGATTAAGGAGGATTAAGTAAATGTAGGAATAAATAAAATGGATGCAGGATAAGTCTTCCTGCACTCTCCCTACACTCTCTACAGCCTCCCTGCACTATCCCTCTCCAATATTCTTCTATTAATAATTTTCAGTAACACTGTCCCTAGTGAATTAGCTCACAGGATAATGGCGGAGAATGAGCGGGAGGAGGGTTTTATAGGGCTGTGACATCATAGGGGATGGCTCTGAGGATTGGCTGGCTGCACGGCATTATGGGTGATCTCACGTTCCCGGGATTCTTACTTTCACTTTTGTAACACGTTCAGCTGCCATTTTAGGGAAAACTAGTTAGTTACCACAAAGAGCGAGGAAATTCTGATTCATTGCAAATCGAAGTTTTCCTAAACTTTGGACCAAATTCCACTTCAAATGCTTCGCTTCGCTCAACACTAGTTGCAATATGCAAACTCATTTACCGTTTGGCCACACAAATTTGGCCCCTATCCGCTACAGAATTTCCGTTGCAGATTTGTTGTGACTTTTGATGCACATTTTACCGTGTGTGTTGCAAATGGTAAAATTCATGGTGGAAATGCCCAGCGTGAATTAATGTCGGCACCACAGGTTAGGTACTGCAGTTAAAATCTCATCCAGATTGCCGTTATTGTGCTACATACATTGCAATTTACCACACTGAGGTCCGTATGGATTATGCTCCATATAGATATACTGTAAAGGTATTTTCACCAGGTGCTCTAAGAACAAGGATACCCGTAGAGGCCATTTTTGCATGGTTCATATAGTCTATGGGAGATACCGATACAGCAGAAAGCAGGCAATTTCCATACGCTTTTCCAGTTCATGTGTCATAAATAGAGGATTGGCCTATAATAGATCTGCAGGCCGGAGTGAATTAGAAATTTCCTGCGCGCCTTCATTCAGCGCAGGCGCAGTGAGTGCCGGTGGCTTCCTCACTGCGTCTGCGCCGATGACGTCACACTACACCCGGAAGAGAAGGCGGCACAGGCGCAGTGAGGAAGCCGGGAGCCCGGCAGCCAGCGGCACTCACTGCTCCTGCGCCGAATGAAGGCTGCACGGCACAGGCACGGGATTTCCAGCACGGACAGGGCCCTGAGCAGATAGAGCGAGCTGCCTGGCCCTGTCCATCACAAGCAAGGGGGCGTGAATAAAGGTAGGGAAACTGCGCTACTAGGTGCAGGGTTACCCCCCCCCCCCTTGCACCTAGTAAGATTAATTTGCATATCACAAAAGTTTATTTATTACAAAAACGGGGACAAAAGTAAAAAAATGATTACCAGATTGGGCATCAGGTGACATTTGCACATTGCAAATGTCATCCTGTTTTATATGCCCAAAACTGGTGACAGAAACCCTTTAAAGCAAGTCTGTCACCATGATAATACAGTGCAATCTGCCGCATGCCATAAAGCAGGAGGAGCTGAGCAGATTGATACAAATGTCTCAATCGTCATCTTGATTCTTAACGAGTTAAGTAAACAATGGCAATAAACTTTTATTTGACCTTTTAAATGGCTTTTAATGGCTTTTGTGACGTGATAAGGTGCCATGATGTGATATCACACTCCTTCTCTGTCTATATACAGTTTCTTGGGAAAAATTCTGTATAACTTTTTTATATTTATTTACATTTTTTTGAATTTTATTTAGATCTGTGCCCATTGTGGGGTAAGGAGTCCAGTGGGTGGGTTTATCAGTGATTGACAGCAATCTGTCTATGCATCCTCATACAGAGGTAGCTGTCATGGATTGCCTACATGACCCCTGAGCCCAGAATGAGCAGAGATTTAAAGGGAAACTTACAGTAGTTTTATGTGCTTATACAGCTGGGTTTTAGTGTTTCAAATCATATCAGCGTTAAATTAAAGACAGTTGGACTTTCAATCTAGTCATAATATTGTCAGCTTATCCAAATCACATGTCTATGGTCTTTTTAAAGAAGATTTGTGAATGATTAGTGATTCACAAATTAATGTAAGCAATTGTATAGCTGCAATATAAGGCCTATCCAAAACTAGGAGTGGGTCAAAATCATGGAACAGATGCAGATCTTTCCATTATACCTTATGTCTGAGTAGGCTTTGCTACTGGTTTTGGCTCACAAAAACTGATGGAAATAACTGAAGTGTGAACTTGGCCTATTATAATAACACATTGGGTCATTTATCAAACTAGTATAAAGTAGAACTGGCTTAGTTGCCCATAGCAACTAATCAGATTCCACCTTTCATTTTGTAAAGGAGCTGTGAAAAATGAAAGTTGGAATCTGATTGGTTGCTATGGGCAACTAAGACAATTCTACTTTACACCAGTTTTATAAATGAACCCAATAGTTTGTAAGGCTGAAAGAATACGTCCGTCCATCCAGCTCAGCCTGTTATCCTGTAAGTTGATCCAGAGGAAGGCAAAAAAAAACGTGTGAGGTAGAAGCCAATTTTCCTCATTTTAGGGGAAATTTTCCCCCCTTAGAAGAACTTTCCTCTCTCTATCAATTAATTGTAAAGCTAACTATGTGTGCTATTCTCCTCACTGCAGATAATACATTATCTGTATTCTGTGTTTTACTATCCCTACAAATCAGCAGCATTTTCTGGTTGGGATTCTTTATAGTTGCTATTAAAATAATTCTGTTCACCAAATTTTTCAAAGAAATTTGCTTAGTTCCAAATTAATTTGCCACAAAGCGTGTTAAATCAGCTATATCCCAGCCTACAGGAAGAGTGCACGTCGGTGAACATCACTGCATTACAGCAACATGCATAGCTAATCCTTTCTGGTAGTGAAACAGTTACTGTGCGTCAGTCTGACAGGCAGGTCACATACAGTATACGGACGTGCACATCTTCATGCAAGCCACCAACAGTCCTAGCTAATCCCTAGCTAAACCAAAAGAAAATACGACTGATGGATGACAGTGGCAGCTCTGGCCTGTTGACCAGCCCTTCTTCTGCTGCTACTTCTGATGGCTCCAGAAAAAACAGTTTTGCCTCTGGTAACTGTCTGTTGAACATACTGTACCGTAACACTTTCACAAACAAGAGGGTGTGAACCCACTGTGCCACATTACCAACCTCCTCTAAGGGCGTTGTCTAAGTGAACCCCTCATTCTTTGCAATACCCCTGTTGGTTGGCATAGACTTTCCTGAGGGGAACACCAGGTCGCTACCTCTTGAGGGGGATTGGCACATGAGGCAGCTCATCTTGCCGAACCAGGGGTACCAAAGCAAGGTACCAGAGGTACAGACGTAGTCAGCAGGCCAAGTTGTAACCAGGAGCAACAGTGCAGGACTGAAGGAAGAGGCCAAGTCAAACCAGCAATGGGTCAGGGCAGGTGGCATAGGTACAGGTCACGCAATCCAGGTCGGCAACAGGAGAGTCGAGACAGAGCAGATAAGGATCAAACAGATAGCGGAGTCCAGAAACACAAGCATGGGTCAGGTAAACAGGAACACAAGCACAGATAACAGCAACCTTTGCAGGACGCAAGGATCTTGACACTCAGGCACATGGGAAGGGGGATGGACCACTCTTATAGGTACAGGAGGGCTAGGATTGGTCAGCACAGTCACATGAAACACCAGCGGCAGATCACTGCCGAACACAGAGCCCTGGACTGCTGTGGTATGCAGGCGAACATTGGCGGACAGTATTCACTGTTACTAACACTAACTGTATACAGTATGTAAAATAAGTTGTTCTACTGTTACTGGGGTGTCCACATAGACATTGAATAAGGCATGTTATTCACCCCAATTTAAGAATCAAGGCCTAATAGAATTGCTTATCTATTAAGGTAGAAACCCCAATAACAGTAGAGGAAGACAGGTTATTCACCCCAATTTAAGAATCAAGGCCTAATAGCAGGGTCGTAGCTATAAGGGGTGCAGAGGTAGCAGTCGCTACCGGGCCCAGGAGCCTGAGGGGGCCCCAAGACCCTTGTGCTGCATAAGAAGATGGCGGTATTATAGAAAGTGCATGCTGGTCAAGTTACACCTCTGGCTGGAGGGAAGGGGTTTAGTATGGGGGCGGGGGGTTCTGTTTCAATTTTTGCCTCAGGCTGCAGGAAGGCTATGTGCTTCCTTGCCCATGGCCACAAAGCACTGAGGGAAGTGGGGCCCCAAGCCGAACTCTTGCACCAGGTCCCATGAGCCTTTAGCTACGCCCCTGCCTAATAGAATTGTTTATCTATTGGACAAGGAGGACACTGTTTAATTACATTGCTCTGTGCCCTACACCGGGATTGATGCAAACTCTGCTGTCTCCTATGGATCCCTTCAGCTCCAGATTATAGTTCCTACCCTGTCCCTGCAGTCTCCCTATGCTCTCCCTACAGTGTGTAAAACCTCTTGCCATGATCGCTATACACTGTCCCTGCACTTTCCCTGCACTCCTTATCCAATAGTCCACAATTAAAAGCTTTTAGCAACACTGTCCCTGATGCTTATCACATCTCTCCCTATGCTTAGCTCACAATGAAATGGAGCAGGATGAGATTTTTAAAGAGCTGTGACATCACAGGGGATGGCTAGCTGCTGAATGGCTGTCTTCATGGCATTATGGGTGATCTCGCGGTGTCTTACTTTCAGTTTGTAACATGTGTAGCCACCACCATTTTAGGAAAAAAAAAAGATTAGTTACCATGCAGTGCAAGGAAATTTTGACTCGTTGCAAATCAAAATTTTCCTAAATTTTGGATCGAATTCAAGGTTGGTTGCTTCAGTTTGCTCAACACTAGTTGAGATGACTCATCCATCACTGCTTCATGCCTATAATCCATCATGACTGGCTGTGCTTAAGGAAGGGCTGCCCGCAAGCCATTATGGGGATTCCTCTTGGGCTGCCAACCAAGTCATTTGAACTTTCTCTGTCTTATGGTCTGTAAAGTGATATGTGCTATTTTGAGCAATTTGTGCAGGGTGAATCCAAAATGTTTTAGATTCCCTAAAATCTAATACTTTTGCAAAATTTTTAACAGATTGGAATTACGCCAATTTCCAATTTGGTTAGCTTATCTCTAGTGTCCTATTTAAATGAAAATAAATAAATAAATATAATTCCTATAATTTTTATGGGCCCTGTAACCCTACATAGAATGTAAGTCACAGAACATGTGTTTAAACTACACAAGTACATATGGGACCATGACGTGATGATGTAAAACTAAAACACTCACTTTGAAGTGTAAAGAATCAGGGTCACTGCAGCTTTATTTCTCCCGATTTATTATAAGGTAACAGAATATCTGCACTAATACTCCCTTGGAATGTACATGTAATATTAGAAGAGTCCTTCATGTATAGCCGTGCATACCTCTATCTAATGCACTTGGCAGCCGCATTCAGTACATACGTTTAAGATGGATCCCATGTATCGTATAAACCCACGTTCGTTCATACAATTAAATTTAATAGTTATGTCAAATGCCATGCAACAAGAGAATACGGTGCATCCAAGTTCATTCGTTTATTTATGTCTCTGCCCCATGGGGAGGTCAGATGTGTAATGAATACTTCTGATGCCTGTCTGTTGCTGTGTCCCAGTTCCATTTTTATCTAAACATGGTGTAATCATTGTTTCGGACATGGATCCAGATGCGTTCGGCAACACCTAGTGCAGTTTATACAAATGTTAAATGCGCTTAATTTCTACACACTTGTCCGATGCGGTTCCCAAACGTCACAGCATTCTTGCACTTTTAAAAAAAATCTTCATTATACAAGTTACACATCACAGAGAGACTCCAAATGATTGTTGATAATGATAATCTTCACTTTCAAGATAGGCCGTCATCATATATAGCTGTTGGCTAACATGCATTCTTGGATTTGCCTCACATACATATTTATTCAGGGGTGTACAGAGAACTCATAGAGCCCTACAATAAAACTTAGTATGGGCCCCTCTGCCACAACCAGTATATGTCCTTCAAATACTCCCAGGCAATGCTGAAAGTAAAATGTGATTCCCCAGATTTTTGACGGTTACAATTTTTTGTTTATTTATTTTTATTTATTTAATAAATATGGTGCTCATTCTGAATGTCATATTTTTCAGAAAACTGGCATAAATACACTGATAAATCTCCTGCTTCCTTTCACTCAGTTTATTATAAAACTGGCTGCCTGCAGCTACCACTAGGGGGAGCCCACTGTATAGGAATATATACAGTGACAATTGAAATCAATAAAAGCTGTAGAATCTCTATGCACTGAGTTACCCCTTGAGGCAGACGATGAAAAATGCAGTGAATCTATGTTTTGTAGGACAAATAGTTCAATGCTGGCCTCCCTCACCACAGGCCCCATAGCAGTCGTGTGCTCTGATTCTATAGGTGGTATGTCACTGTGTTAACAGCTCTAGAGGCTACCAGACAGCCCTGGGGCCAAATATCTCAAAGGAACAAAGGATTGGACATGACAAGTTCAACAGGCTGCTGCAACCTATTCTAATGTGTATGGCAATCTTAGGGGAATACACTTTGGACTTGGTCTTGGGACATTAGAGGGATGGAAATGTAATGTTACAGAAACTTTGACATACAGTACAGACCAAAAGTTTGAGAGAGTTTTCTGTATTTTCATGACTATGAAAATTGTAGATTCACACTGAAGGCATCAAAACTATGAATTAACACATGTGGAATTATATACTTAACAAAAAAGTGTGAAACAACTGAAAATATGTCTTATATTCTAGGTTCTTCAAAGTAGCCACCTTTTGCTTTGATTAATGCTTTGCACACTCTTGGCATTCTCTTGATGAGCTTCAAGAGATAGTCACCTGAAATGGTATTCCAACAGTCTTGAAGGAGTTCCCAGAGATGCTTAGCACTTGTTGGCCCTTTTGCCTTCACTCTGCAGTCCAGCTCAACCCAAACCATCTCGATTGGGTTCAGGTCTGGTGACTTTGAAGGCCAGGTCATCTGGCGTAGCACCCCATCACTCTCCTTCTTGGTCAAATAGCCCTTACACAGCCTGGAGGTGTGTTTGGGGTCATTGTCCTGTTGATAAATAAATGATGGTCCAACTAAACGCAAACCGGATGGAACAGCATGCCGCTGCAAGATGCTGTGGTAGCCATGCTGGTTCAGTATGCCTTCAATTTTAAATAAATCCCCAACAGTGTCACCAGCAAAGCACCCCCACACCATCATACCTCCTCCTCTATGCTTCACGGTGGGAACCAGGCATGTAGAGTCCATCCGTTCACCTTTTCTGCGTCGCACAAAGACACGGTGGTTGGAACCAAAGATCTCAGATTTGGACTAATCAGACCAAAGCACAGACTTCCAC
Source organism: Rhinella marina (assembly GCA_900303285.1). Classification (NCBI taxonomy): domain Eukaryota; kingdom Metazoa; phylum Chordata; class Amphibia; order Anura; family Bufonidae; genus Rhinella; species Rhinella marina. The sequence continues at coordinate 90,861 of ONZH01006528.1, read as the reverse complement.
TGGTCTAATGTCCATTCCTTGTGTTCTTTAGCCCAAACAAGTCTCTTCTGCTTGTTGCCTGCCCTTAGCAGTGGTTTCCTAGCAGCTATTTTACCATGAAGGCCTGCTGCACACAGTCTCCTCTTAACAGTTGTTGTAGAGATGTGTCTGCTGCTAGAACTCTGTGTGGCATTGACCTGGTCTCTAATCTGAGCTGCTGTTAACCTGCGATTTCTGAGGCTGGTGACTCGGATGAACTTATCCTCCGCAGCAGAGGCGACTCTTGGTCTTCCTTTCCTGGGGTGGTCCTCATGTCAGCCAGTTTCTTTGTAGCGCTTGATGGTTTTTGCGACTGCACTTGGGGACACTTTCAAAGTTTTCCCAATTTTTCGGACTGACTGACCTTCATTTCTTAAAGTAATGATGGCCACTCGTTTTTCTTTACTTAGCTGCTTTTTTCTTGCCATAATACAAATTCTAACAGTCTATTCAGTAGGACTATCAGCTGTGTATCCACCTGACTTCTGCCCAACACAACTCATGGTCCCAACCCCATTTATAAGGCAAGAAATCCCACTTATTAAACCTGACAGGGCACACCTGTGAAGTGAAAACCATTTCAGGTGACTACCTCTTGAAGCTCATCAAGAGAATGCCAAGAGTGTACAAAGCAGTAATCAAAGCAAAAGGTGGCTACTTTGAAGAAACTAGAATATAAGACAGATTTACAGTTGTTTCACACTTTTTTGTTAAGTATATAATTCCACATGTGTTAATTCATAGTTTTGATGCCTTCAGTGTGAATCTACAATTTTCATAGTCATGAAAATACAGAAAACTCTTTGAATGAGAAGATGTGTCCAAACTTTTGGTCTGTACTGTAGGTTAACGGAAAAGTGAGGGAGAAGTGGGTAGAGGGAAATGAAAGAAGGCCTAATAGAAGAGGGAATATTACAGTCTAAGTTAGGAAAAGGTGAATATTGAGGTGAGAGGATCAAGCGTTGGATGTTGGTCAACTTCTACTAAGGATGAAATGGAGGAATATGCCACACTTTGCATTGCAAATATTTCCCCTCTTTGCATTACAAAGGGTGAAATCATCAATAGAAATCAGCAGAAACAACTGGCATGGTGCATATTGCATAACCCGCACTGCAGGTCAAGTTATGCTTTGAACATTGCTGCATTGTGCATATGAGATTTTTTAAGCTACTCATCTGTTACTTTGTTATGCTGCGGATGTTAGTACATCTGAACCTAAGGGCTCATGCACACGAACACTTTTTTCCATTTACCATTCACTTCAATGTGGCCACAAAAAAACTGAGATGACTCCGTGTGCATTCCATTTCCGTATTGCCGCAAGGGCGTTCCACAAAAAAATAGAACATGTCCTATTATTGTCCACATTACTGACAAGGATAGGACTATTCTATTGGGGGCAAAATGCAGAATACACACAGCCGGTATCCGTATCGCAAAACAGCCAACGGTCGTGTGCATGAACCCTAATACGTAATGTGTTCATGAGGTCCGAAGGGGTGGTGGAGCAAGACAGAAAACTAGCAGCCAACATCTGATGAGGAGACATTCAAGACAAGCCAACCTGAAGTAGGTGCAGTCCCGCTCATGAGAAGTGATTACACACAAACATTGCATCTAGATCATGTGAAATTAGGTAATCTGGCTGCAGCACGATACACGTACTTCACATGACTAATACCACAACAAAAATGTACGCGAGCAGGTGAATCTGGTCCGGCTAGCAGATTTTTAACCTTTTTTTTTTTTTTCAATACATATTTTACTAAATTACACTTTTTAAGAAGATCACTTTATTGGTGGAGGTGTCCCTCTTTTATTGCAGCGGATAACAATGCTTCACTAATTGTGAACATTGAATCACACAGCAAATGACATTTACAGACACGGGCTAATTAATCAGTCTGTCAGCTCTACCATTCAGCTAACATAACTTCTATGGTCTCTGAGATCTTATCTCACCCCGTGTCACCTGGCTTTACAATACAGAACCGAAAACTTTCCATTCTGAATGGTGAAGGTATGTCAGAGTCTCTAAGCCCGGTGTGTACAAAATGTCCTTAGACATTCTACACAAGCTTTACCTTATAGCTTAGTGATCATGACTTTTACTGCCCTATTTAAATAGATAAAGATCGGGGATTTAAAATGAGTTGGGCACTGCGTGCAGTAATGCACATTAAGGCAATGTACCTACGTGCGTTAGGTAAGGAAAATGTATAAGTACTGCCCTGGAAGGTCACTACTTCACATAGGTCATTTGGCGCTCTTAAAGGGGTTGTCCGAGTTATTTTTTTGTTCTTTATATGTTTCTAACTTGTCAGGTATAACAACTTTCCCATATACTTTGTGCTTCTAAAGCTGCTGGTTTCTCAGAGTTTACTGAGGGTCACATGACCTGTGATGTCACCTTATCTCTCTGCTCTGTGATGTTTCGTTCACAAGCCTCAGAGTTCAGATAACAGTCTGTACACGAGAAGTCACTGGCCACGCCCCCTTTCTTTGCTGGGCTCCTGCTATCTGCTCTATTCCTGGATTCCTTCAGATAAAACATTAACCCCTTCAGCCAGAACACACTGAGGGCTCAAGGCTTTACAACAAACAGTAGCTGCAGCAGTGAGAGGAGACAAATGCTGGGCAAGGAGCTATAGAGGAATTGTATTGTACAAGAACAGGTAGGGAGAAATTCCTGTATGTATTAGCAGTGTCATTGTACAGCTGGGACTTGTAGTCCTACACATACAACATGCTGCTTAGTATTCCAGCAGGCAGACATGTCACTCAGCACTTGTATTCATTCCCTTTGCAGAGGAAGGGGGGAGAAGGGGGAGGGGCTGAGATTGTTGTTATTGCATGTAAACAAAGACCAGAAGGGAACCAGGGAAATTAGGAAATATGGATTTTTTTTTGCCTAAAACTTGCTTAACTTAGTTATATATTGCTGCCCATCAGATTTACAGTGCTATATATTTTTTGTCATAACTCGGACAACCCCTTTAAAGGTTTTGTTCAGGATTTTCCTACTGGTGGTCTATTCTCAGAATAGGCAATTAATAGCTAATTGTGGAAGTCTGACACCCCACAACTTCCCCCATTGATCAGCTAGGTCGGAACACTTCCAACACAGTCAGTGCCGAAACAGCAGCATTATTTACCAATAAGACAGAATCTCTATAGAAAATATATGTAAAGGGTCAATTGGAGTGATTCTCATCAAATTGTTGGAATTTAAGAGATTATCACCATCATTTCATCATAGTATGCAGCAGTTAAACAATGAGTGATGAATCTTTCCATAGATTGGACATAGCTGCCTGACTGAAAGATTATCGTTAGTCGCTGCCACACTTCCTCATCTTTCTTTTCAAAATCTGTTTATTGTTTTCAAAGTAAGGTAGAATAAACAGCACAACAGAAGAAATAAAGTCATGGTGTTAGTGCATAAGGTCATCACGGCAGAATAAAGCTGAAAACAGTGCAAATTGGTACAGGAATTAATGGTTACAATGCTCAATTAAAGTAAGCGGAGTTAGGGAAATTCTGCTGTAACAGGGTTCGACACTCTAGAAATAGTAGAATGCTAGGAACACGTAACTAGGAAGAGTTGGGAAGGAAGGGATAAGGGACTTGAGGGGTCTCATCTAATTGTAACTCTTCCAGTCATTAGCAGTGTAAATGCATTAGGAGTGAATCAGCAATGATCGCAGCAAGGCGCAACCAGTGAAAAATATTTAGCAACTATTGCTAAGTGTAATTGAACATTTTTATGCAAATTACTTGTTAAATATATCTTCCTGCCTAATAGAACCAGTAGCGATCAAATAATACTGTCATTCAGTACATAGTAATTAACAGTAATATAGACATACATGGGAAAATTTAGTAAGCGTATATGCCAGATTTCTGGTATAGAAAAGTTCTTAATCAAAGAAAACGTGCCAATTCTCACGGTGCTGATGTCACATGTCAGCATATGTGATAACTTGCACAGTGGCGTGCCTAGGGTGTTTTGCACCTGGGGCGGGTCCTTTCTCTGGCACCCCCCCCATATGTTAAAAAATTGTACCCCCTCACAGTAGTATTGCCCTCATTGTGCAAACCTCACTGTAATTTTGTACAGATGTGTGCCCTCTCACAGTAGTTATGCCCACATTGTGCCCCCTCACATTTGTAATGCCCTCTTTGTGCCCCTTCACAGTAATAATCCCCATTGTGCCCCCTTTATAGTAATAATACCCACTGTGCCCCTTCACAGTAATAATGCCCATTGTGCCCCTTCACAGTAATAATGCCCACTGTGCCCCTTCACAGTAATAATGCCATCTGTGCCCCCTTCACAGTAATAATGCCATCTGTGCCCCCTTCATTGTAGTAATGCCCTCTGGCTTTGTGCCCCCTCCATAGTAAAAATGCCCACTGTGCACCCTTCACATTAGTAATGCCCTCTGTGCCCCCTCCAGAGTAGTAATGCCCTCTCTTCCCCCTCCATAGTAAAAATGCCCACTGTGCACCCTTCACATTAGTAATGCCCTCTGTGCCCCCCTCCAGAGTAGTAATGCCCCCTGTGCCCCCTCCAGAGTAGTAATGCCCCCTGTGCCCCCTCCAGAGTAGTAATGCCCCCTGTGCCCCATCCATAGTAGTAATGCCCCCTATGCCCCCTCCAGAGTAGTAGTGCCCCCTGTGCCCCCTCCAGAGTAGTAATGCCCCTGTGGCCCCTCCAGAGTAGGAATGTCCCCTGTGCCCCCTCTAGAGCAGTAATGCCCTCTGTGCCCCCTCCACAGTAGTAATGCCCCCTATGCCCCCTCCAGAGTAGTAATGCCCCCTGTGTCCCCTCCACAGTAGTAATGCCCCCTCTGTATTAAAAACAAAAACAAAAAAACACAGCAGCTACTCACCTTGTCCCGTTCCTGAAGTCCTCTCTTCTCTGCAGGCACAGATCGCTCTGCAGCAATGTGTGGGCGGAGCTTATGAAGATTTTCGGGCTACAGGCTCCGCCCACACATTTCAACAGCGCGATCCAAGCCTGCAGCCTGAATGGTGGATCGGGGAGAAGTCTCTCTGCTTCACCATTCAAAGCGCTGCGGGCCTGAGGATGAGGAGGAGCGCGGGGAGGTGAGTGACAGGACCCAGCTCCCTGCGCTCAAGCAATGAGTGCTTCCATCTGTATTGATGGAAGTGCTCATTGCTTCTGGCACCCCCTGAGAGCTGGAACCCGGGGTGGACTGCCCCCCCCCCGCCCCCACCTTAGTACGCCACTGAACTGGTGCGTTTTCTTCAATCAAGATGGCCGTGATGGCCTCTCCGTGGTCAAATGGATGAGGTGAGTGTGTATATTTTTTTGTATTAACCCCTGGTTAACCCCCCGATAGGTTGAATGTGACTGTCAGATGCCACAATCAGCATTAATCAGCATTAGGGCGGTGGCGCGATCACTGTTCCCCGTCAATGCACTTGCTCTATAGTATGGAATGCAATTTGTTATGAAGTAATTTGGAATGAATCGAATTTCTTGTCGAAGTTTGGCGAATCAGCTAAATCGAATTTTTCAAAATTTCGCCCTTTCTCCAGCAGAGAACAGCCAGCCTGACCTCTCTGTGCCTGATATAACTGACGTGCCCGCTGGCCCTATTGATTATAATAGGATCCTGTCGGAGATCTGGCCGCTACCTGGGAAATATGCCAGCATTCGGCTGGAAAAACCCGCTGCACGCAACATCTTAATAAATCTCTTCTAGAATGAATAAATAAGGACATAATTCAGTACCTAAAAATGCTGGGAGCACAGCATAACATCAAATTTAAAAAAATTAGTAGACTCTAGGTTAGACTCAAATTTTAACAATTTTACTAGAGGTCAGCACCATTGTAAGATGTGACATTTCACTTATTTTTAGGCATTTCAAGAATTTTGCAGCAATTTGCTGTAACACATTACCTATAACATGCTTTTGTGTCTTAGAAGTAGTTTATGGACTTTTGCCAATTTTGCATGGTACCACAAGGTACCATAATTACATGTTCTTCATTTTTGTTAATATGTGTTGAATTTATTACAAAAGAGAGCAATTAAATAACAGAATGCATAGAATGTATCAGCTCAGGATCTTATACAGCACTAAGCAGAATATGACCTGTCACCTGACCTATGAGTGAGGGATCCGGGACTCAGATGTCAATCACTTTGTCCTGGAAACACAGAGTGCACCAATGTTAATGTGTCCTCCTGAACGTGGAAAATTACCAGATGCTTTTTGAATAGCCTTATGTCATGTAGGGACGAGAAGTGTTTTCTATACTAGAACAAAAAGATTATGTAGCTTTACTACAGCAAACATTACTGTGTAAAGTAACTTGTACGAGGAGTGAGCCGAGTAATCCTCATCTGCAAATAATGGACTGCTATATATCCTTTACACAGTTGCTGGTTCCTCTAAATTGACTGTAACTCTGAGACACCGCTCAGATACCATTTATTTTCATGATTCACATATGTTTTATTATACCGTGATACACCATTCTGTTTTGCAGATCATCTGGATGACAGGCCACGGTATGTGGTGGTATGTATCTCTCCGTGAGACCTCATGCACAAACTGCAACATGACGTGGACATCTCCCAATTACCTCAGTGCTCCATTGTCATGCTTAAACTGGTGGGAGGCTCTAGTTAGGTTCTGTTGGGATTTGTATTTGTATTGGGCAGGTGAGATAGCTACAGTGGGACTGAGATGTTACCTGGTAGTACAGTTCTGAACTGGACTGGGGTGCTGTAGAGGCCACTGCCAGTAGCAACTGCATCATCTGTGGGATTATAAAAAGCTCTGATTGGTTGCTGTGACAGCCTGGGGCCTTGTGAAGGTTCCAAGGCCTGTCATGGCAAATTGCTTGCAAAGCTGTGTCTGAGGCACAGCTTCACAGGCATCCTGTCAGAATACCATAGACTGCAATGTTATTCTATTTCAGTCTTTTGGACAAAACATCAGAAGACTAAAAGTTACAGAAAAATGGTAAAAAAAAAGTTTAGCATGATTTCTGGGCAATCTGGTGCCAGATTCTTGGAGGTTTACTGTATATGCCTATTTAATGCTTTACTTTCTCAATATAGTACCAGTTACAGTTTATTCTTTGGGTTTTGTGTACATCAAATAACCCAACTCATTCTTATGTGGTAGATGAATTATTTTCCATACATTATAACTACTTAAACGGTCCTAATGATTAAACCTGAGACAGCAGGTCAGGCTGTGTATTCAACGCAACAACTGTTGACGCTCATCAGAGACTGTTCCTAGAAGCGTCTCTGACCAGAACCTATTTTCAGAGACCTGAAATAAAGCCAGACTATGTATATAGAGTTACAGCTATGATAAGCAATGGGAATTTCCCTGTGTGACCCCAGACAATACACATGCGTCAACACAAGCACATATTATATGGCTGTAAAAATGCAATTATCAATGGTCATAACTGCATGAATTCACTCATTGAATGTGACGTCTATGTGACTGGAGAACAAGGATAACCTTTGGATTAAGTTAAGAATTCGACCTAATTGTACAGAGGCCATCGAGCAGCTGACAAGAGTTTCTTCTAGAAGATGTCAGACATGAAATCCAGAAGAGACTTGCACACTGTACAGAAGCATTGTGACACTGTATAGGAGGCAGCCTGGTCCATTGTTTTCACCATTATGTTAAACAGAATGTTTGGGTTGCAAACAAGACCGGGGGTCTTCAATGTTCAGAATGATATCAAATATTAAGCTCAGTTGAAAAATGAACCATGCTTTAAAAAACTTGTACTGATGTAACCCATGTAGATTGGCAATTAACATACATAAACTTTTAAAGAGACAGTTTAAAGGGAGTCTTTCACCAGTTTTTCACCAATATAACTAAGAGCACTGCCCTACAGAAGATTGCATACACATCCCAGACATACCTGTGTGCACTGTGTGTCTGTATTACATGTCACATCCCAGACATACCTGTGTGCACTGTGTGTCTGTATTACATGTCACATCCCAGACATACCTGTGTGCACTGTGTGTCTGTATTACATGTCCAGGAAAAGCACTTTTATTCTGCAAGAAAACAGCTCCCAAGTGCCCAGCTCTGCTGCTGCAAGTGCCCAAAGCAAACCAGACTGAAGAGGGGAAGGCTGCTTTAGCTGTTCATATCTTGGGATTGGTAGCAGATTGAAAAATGGTTCTGACTTTCTTTGAAAGCTGGCATTCCAAGCTTTCAAATGATAACAACAGCATTACATCCACTATATCAGAAGATATAGCTGTTATATCTGATCCCCACTTTTCCCATTTGCTAGATGCCCCCGAGGACAGGAGCCCCAAACTACCCACTAATATTTAGCAGTGTATGGTGGTAGAATTTCAAAATTTTTATATTATGTGGGACTACAGTGCCTTACAAAAGCATGTCCCTAGAACTTTTCAACATTTTTTCACGTGACACCCACAACCATAAATGTATTTAATTGGGATTTTTAGGCACAAAGTAGAAAGTATATGTGAAGTGAAAAGAAAATGATACATGGTTTTCAAAATATTTAATAAATACAAATCTGGAAAGTGTGGCGTACATTTGTATACAGATGCAGGTCTTTTGGGGTATGTCTTTACTAGCTTTGCACATCTAGAGGTTGAAATTTTTTGTCCATTCTTTGCAAAATAGCTCAAGCTCAGTCAGATTGGATGGAGAGCGTCTGTGAACAGCAATTTTGAAGTCTTGCCACAGATTCTCAATGGGATTTAGGTCTGGACTTAGACTAGGCCATTCTAACACATGAATATGCTTTCGTCTAAACCATTCCATTGTAGCTCTGGCTGTATGTTTAGGATTGTTCTACTGGAAGGTAAACCTCTGCCTCAGTCTCAAGTCTTTAGCAGTCTCTACCAGGTTTTCCTCCAGAATTGCCTTGTATTTAGCTCCATCCATCTCCCCATCAACTCTGATCAGCTTCCCTGTCCCTGCTGAAGAAAAGCATCCTCACAGGATGATGCTACCACCATCATGTTAGTTGGGATGGTGAGTATGTGTTCAGGGGGATGTGCGGGTCATATCACATTGTGTTAAAGAAATGTGTAGTTTTCCAACAGGCTGGTCAGAAAATAAAGATCATAACTAGTGTTTTAAAATATTGAGATTTGTTTTTTAACTCCAACAAGTTGTCTCGGTTCCTGGGGAATTACTAGTTACAGCTTGCTTTTTGCATTAATATATTTAAGTTCACCACTGTGCCTTTAAATATAATGCCAACAGGAAACTAAAAAACAACATTGAAACATAGTGACTAAAGTTGAAAATGATGCAAGTCCATCCAGTTTAGCCTATTCTCCTGTGATCCAGAGAAAGGCTTGGTGAGAGAGTTCTTCTCTGATGCTGACTTTTTAGTTTCAAACTAGCACTGGAGGACATGTTTTACAAAATATTTTTAAGAGAGGTAGGGGCTCAAAGTTTTCCTCCCATTAAAGGGGTTATACCATGATTAATGCAAAAAAATGAAAATCAGACATCATATAGTACATGATAATCTCAGCATCTGAAAATTGTTGCTGACAGTCGCTCTCTATCCAATCTGACTGAGCTTAAGCTGTTGGGAATGGGCAAAAATGTCAGCCTCTAGATGAGCAAAGCTGGTAGAGACATACCCCAAATGACTTGCAGCTGGTGATGGTCCTACAAAGTATTGACTCAGGGGGGCTGAATACAAATGCATGCCACACTTTCCAGCGCCGCGGCCTTCTCCCTGCTCACCAAGCACAGCTCCGTACATTGTATAGTGGCAGTGCTAGGTAGCGCAGCACAGCCCCATTCACTTCAATGCGGCTGAGCTGCACCTAGTCCATATGAATAATGAAAATAATGTCACTGGCCTAGGAAAAGCTGAGAAAAGGCCGCGGAGCTCAGAGGAACACCGGTGCCTTCTTGAACAGCTGATCGGCGGGGGTCCTGGGTATTAGACCCCCACTGATCAGATACTGATGACCAATCATGAGGATAGGTCATCCATTAAAAAAAAATCTAGAACCTTTTAAGTTTATATGAGAAAAAATGTGAAAAATTCAAGTCACCGTAAGTCTGGATTTTGGATTCTTATTAGACTCAAAAACATTTCCTAGCAAGACCAGGAGTATTTTATGTGTAGTCAATGCAATTACCTGGGAGACAGGGATGTTGAAGGAATCACACAGCCCCATATCACAAACTAGAAAGGGCCCTACTTGGTTATACCACCAGCAGTTGCTTAGAGGTTCATGAACTTTACTAATTGCTCTGTTTGTCAAGAGTAATGAGGATCTGTTTTGTGGTTTATGTTCATAATGGGAATCAAGATGCATTGCCAGATCAATTGTATGATGGATACCACTGGTGTTCTACAGACACTGTTGGCTTACGTTGCGTCTGCTAGGCTCTGCTGAGATTTCAGGTGTTTGACAGGAAAAATATTGCTGCATGCAGGTTTTTTTCCTTTTTGATATGTGGGAATGGGAAGCTATAGTGGAGGGTTCGAAAGAAGCCACCCTCATATATATGAACTTATGTAGTGATAGTTTTTTCTGTGACAGCTTCTAGCAAACCTCATGTGCTCTGCTACACTGTCCTTCTGTGTTTTTTTCTATTCTGCACCTTAAAGGAGTTGTCCAGGATTTTACTATTGATGGCTTATTCAGAAGTCAGCCCCAGAACTACACAGTACCATCAATTATTTAGTCTACTGAAATGAATGACAGCACTGCTGCAGCTCCATCTACTGCACAATGGACAGAGCTGTGTAGTTCCGGTGCTGTCTTCTGGTGCTAGAACTACTCAGAAACAGCTGATTGACAGGGATGTGGATGTGGGACCCCTGCCGATCAGACATTGATGGCCTATGCTCAGGATAGGCTCTCAATGGAAAAATCATGGACAACCCTTTTAAGACTTCCATATTTTTTAGTGGTCTTCCAATTTATTGGAGAAGCAACTAACCACTGCAAGGTTCCACCTTCTCCTCAAACTCCATAACATTAGCAAACGAGAGGAAGAAACCAGGCCAAAGTCATATCACTCCTCTCCTAAGTGTGTGGCTAAAAATTGCTGAAGATTTGTGTTGTCTAGAGACCCAATACCAATATAGGCCACATTTCTAAATCTGTTATGGGGTCTCTTCACTCTGTATGCATCTAAAATACATAAGATGAATTGACTAAAATGATTGTTTGACATTTTAGCAGGGAAGATTGTAGTTTAGTGATACAGATGAGGAAAACAGGACACAGATCACCAAGAAAAGTTGTAGGAGATCCAGGATGGAAAAAAGATGAAATAAATATGTAGCAGAACACCCGGGGAGGATTAAGTGCATCATAGGCCCACGGCTGTCTACCCAACTTGGGCTCCCTCCCTCTATTTTCCCAAGACATTCCCCTTCGTTATGCCACCCAATAGTTATTTATTATAGTGCCACTTGCTTGGCCATATAAAATGACATTCATCAGTCATGGGGCCTAGGAGCAGCTCAGTCCCATCCAAGTGAATAGGGCTGAGCTGCAGTACCAAAAAAAGCTGGTATCAAATGGATAGCAGTGTACTTGGTATTCAGCGGGGAGGCCACAGTGCTCCCTGGAGCTGATTGGCCAGGGAACAAGGAGTTGGACCCCTACGAGTCTCATATTGATGACCTATCCTAAGGATAGGCCATCAATATGTAAATCCCAGAGAACACCTTTACATTATGTCATCTGTAATGTTACATAGGACTACCGGTACCATCTACTACAGGGATGCCCAACCTGCGGCCCTACAGCATGCCTACAAAGCCAACAGATATCAGGGCATGGTGTGGGTGGGCAGGCAGGCCCATCTCATTCACCATTTTCTATGCCTGTTTTAGGCACAAAAAATTGTCTAAATGTAAGACAGTTAGGAAGCTGTCTTAAATTTAGAACTGGTGCTGGATGCGCCGAAGTTATGGAGAGGCAGTTTTTTAAATGTGTCCTATAGCTCATAGTAAAAAGAGATTAATACATTTCTTCTTTAGAAAATATTTGCCAGAATGAAGATTTAATGGATCTCCTAACAAGGATGCCTGTTAAAATGTCTTCTAGAGCCCCAGAAATGTCTAATTATACTTATCAGACCCTACTGAGAAGGCTTTTAAACTGGTCTTTAAGTTTTGTACAGCCATTTGTCAGGCATGGTTACAATGCAATTAAGAGTACGTGTAAGGAATATAAAGATGGTTCTTAGAAAGCTAAACATAAACATGATGGACATTCTTAAACAATAACCTAAAATGCATTAGGACATTATATATGAGTCATGGTAATTTAACCACATTAAAAACAATGCAGGACTAATACATTTTCAATGTACCTACATAATGGTCTTCAAGGCTTAAAGGTTTTCCAACCAACAATGTTCTGTTGATTAAATAAGCCTTCAAAATATGACTGGCCATTGGATCTCCACCAAGACTCCAAGACGGAGGCCATGTTGCTCTTAGAGTGAAGAAGCTTCATCAGCATCATCAGACTCAACTAGGCCCTATGGAGGAACTGAAACACAGTCTCACTTAGGAGTTACCCTGTTTAGGGAAGAAGCAGAAAGAGGCACGTTCTCAAGATCAATGTGGATTCTAGCAGTCAACCCCCCAGCCAAACAGACATTGAATTAATTTCTAATGCATCTGCAGCAATATCTGCCAGGCATTTTTTCTGATTAGAAAAATCAATTGGTGCATAGGCATAGTAGCTACCTGGTAGATACTTCCTTGTGGATGTGAGTCTTTTTAGATGCACTTGTAAAACCCTGTCAGGCATCATTAATATGTACAGTAGTGCCCACACTTTTAGTTTATAGATCTGCATGACGTCTCACTTGTAGCTGCAATGCAGTGTAAGTACAACTTCTAGTCCCATTCAAGTGAAATTTTGGAGAAGAACTTTAACTGCTAAAAAACGTGATAGATTCCTTTTAAAAATATGTTTTGCATATTCTACGAATGTAATACAGTCTTTATTGTATATGTAGCTATTAGATATTGTCTACATTAATGGTATTTGTTTAGCACAATTATTACTTTATCTTCTGTTGTGGCATTGGATGTGGAACCACTATGCCAACAAACGGTTTGAGGTTGGGATAGACCTAAGGGCGTTATCCTGGCAGTCCCTGGTATTCAAGCTTTAACCTCTACACATGAATCTGCACTTCACTGCGGGGGAGCCTCCAGAACGCTATCTCTTGGAATAGTCCTGGTGTGGTTGGCTGCTGACACATGACTGGTGCATGGCAGAGAAGGAAAAGGCAATACACATAGTCAGGAAGAGGCAGCGGTCAGGGCTGGCAGAGTTTGCGTGAATCCGTAAACCAATCCAAAGGTCAGGGCAGGCAACACAAGGTCGATATGGTGAAAAGGCACACATCTGGAAGATGAATGTAAAATAGCTCTTTCGCAGGGCTCTAGCAAGCTAGAGAGACCTAGCAAGATCATTGTACAGGCAAGGACTGAATAAAACAGCCAGGTATTATAAGAGCAGGTGATTAGTAAATGGACACAGCCATGCAGCAGCTCACAGGAGAGGAGATTAACTCTAGCAGTGTTGAAGGCAGAGGTACAATGAATACAAACCCTACTTCATACACAGGAAGCCGGCAGGAGATGTGGAGCTTTGTATTAGAAAATGCAACCTTAAGGATCGGTAACACGGTCTGCTGTTGTGCGACCAGAGATCGCCGTGTAGCGTGGCTGCCATAGAAATTAATGGGATCAAAGGGAGAATCGCAAAAAATCCAACACTGCTGGATTTTTTTTTTTTGCAATTCTCATGTTGCAGTAGCCGAAAATGTGAGTCACACTATGAACCCTTTTAATTTTAGTTGCGCCCTTCATTCTACTGCCCTGCCAAGGCTGTAAAAAATCCATAATGAAGTGAGAATATACCGTATGGCAGTGTCTTTCTGTTTTCCTTTTACACTATGTCTTCTATCTCCTTCTTTCTCTTTTATGGCCAAGCTAAGAGTAGAAGAAAACTGGATGTAACTAGTTCTACCTGTCCTGCGTCAATCATAACTTCTGCACTTTTGATTTCTGTTCCCAGGTGACATCAGTGGTGACTTATGAGAAAGCTGTCATCTGTCTTCACTTGAGATTTATTAGCTTTTAACATGATCTGAAATTTGCATTTTGATTTGTTTAGGTATGTAATGACGTTACCTGGCAAAAACCTTCCTTTTACACTGGATTTTTTATTTTTATTCTGACGTTAGCATAAGCGTAATGGTAACAATGGGAGTTACTTTTAAGTATTCATTACTGCACCGTGCTTTAACTTACCTTAAAGAGAATGTGCATCTTTTTTTAAGGGTTAACAGTTTTTTTCTGATTATTTTTTATACATCTTTATAATGTTTGGAGTGTTCTTTTTCTGATACTGAAATCCTGTTATGAACATGGGGACTACCTAAACCTCTATACATTCGATGCAGGCTAGACCGCAAGGAGGACTCCCAGGTTGCTGTGCCAAGAAGTGTGATGGGACACAGGCCATACTCACCAACATTTGTAGTTGAAAAATGCAAGGCTTGTAAGCCCTGCCCCAAGAATACCCAAACCCACAGGGACTGCCCACTTATGGATGGAGCTTACACTAGCCCCACCCATATTCAGCCATGGACAGCCAGAATGTGTCAGAAAATCAGAGACAGTCTCTGCAAGTTCTGGACAATTGGGAACTATCTCTGACTCTCAGAAAGAGAACAGAGCCAATGGTCATCTCCATGAGATCAGTCAAGATGCAACAGGCCTTGGTCAGGAACGAAGTCTAGAGGAATGAAGCTTATGGCCAGGAATAGCACCACAGGTATGAGGAGCAGTATTCAGAGGACAGGATCAGAGCATAGTCAGGAATAGGCATGAGTCAGTACCAGGAAGAGCACTACAAGGTCAAGGAGTGATATTCAGTTGACAAGAATCACCAGTCTATACAGTATGTAGCAGATAAATGCTCCTTTACATAAGCGGCTAGGCCTGAAGTCATCTTTTTGCGCCAGCTACACTGTTGTGTGCTAAAAGAAGTGGAATCACTTTCTGAACTAATGAAAGTGGCAATCCTGGAACATTGAATTTATTTATTTTACAAATTTATATAGCACTGACATATTCCGAAGCCCTTTAGACATTATAATTCCTGTCCCCTAGTAGTAAGTTTTTGGAGTATAGGAGGAAACCCTCACAAACAAGGAAAAGACATACAAATCCCATGCAGATGTTGTCCTTGGTCAGATTTGAACCTAAGACCCCGATGTTAGCAAGATACCAGTGCTAACCAATGAGCCATCGTGTGGTATAACCAGGCTGATTGGACACTCAGGAGTCTGGAAAAGCTGGGTAACAGATCCTGACTGAGCGGTAAAGGCAGTTATATTTGCTGTACAGATAACTTTATCAGTAGGGGAAACCCCTTAGTTTTACATCCTTGATAATTTACCATCATGACTCAGCATTTCAATTGCTTTCTGTAATTTTATTGCTTAAATTGTGCTTGTCTCCTCACTAAACTGCAACTAGACATCATAAACTGTCTCATCCAGACAGCATACATTCAACCAGAGTTGTATATAGTTGAAAATAGAGATGAGCAAACCCGAACTGCAAAGTTCGGGATTCCTACCGAACTTTGCGAGTTTGGGGACCCGAACCCGGACTTTTTCACTAAAGTTCGGGTGATTTTATTATTTTCCGTTATATCATGGTTATAACGGAAAATAATAGCATTCTTAAGACAGAATGCTAAATAAAATGTCCATTCAGGGGTTAAAAATAATTTAAAAAATCTATCTATCTATCAGAGGAAAAAAACACTCCAAAAAATACATGTAAAAAGTAAATGTCTTCATTCACCCATGTATCAGCAACATTTCAGCTCTACTCAATGGAGCCTTTGTCAAGCTTGAATAAAGACATCTACTTTTTCCACTTATTTTTTGAAGTGCTGCCTATTTTTCCTGTTTTTGCATACGGCAGATGTTGGTCAACCATCCATAGGGGGATTGCACCCAATCTATATTGAAGTGTGCTGCTTTTTGCTTTTTTTTCTATCTATCTATCTATCTATCTATCTATCTATCTATCTATCTATCTATCTATCTTTATCTTTTTATCTATTGCTCTGAAGTATTACACTTTAACTATCTCTACTATGTATTACCATATTACTACACATCTTCACTGGGCCACTGAGATCTTTTTCACCTTCCCCACAGCTTTGCATTGGCACAAGTTCACAGCTAAAATTAGTCATTGCAGTCATGTTAGTATATAAGGAGATTCCCAAATATATTCTTTCTCGTTATAACCTGCGCCTCTAGTTCTGTAACATCTGGAGAGCCGCAGCTTGGGGTACTTTTCAGTCGCTGGGCATTTTTTGTTGTACTTGACATGATTTCAAGTGCTTGGTGTTATCTGTAGTTATTTTTATAGCATTCAGCTCCACCTTTTCTCAGTCGATCAGGGGATTTCCATACAACTGACTCACACTGACCTCTACCAGCCGCAGACAATGATACTGGAGGGGAAAAGTGACTGCTGCCAAATGAGGCTGGGCCAGGATTTGACTAAATATCACTCAGCAGGTTTACAGGCAAGTGTTTAACCTGTTCAGTGAAAATCTGAAGTAGAATGACATACGTATCATACAATGTAATTTAACTAGGTTGTAATAAAAAAATAAATATGTATTTAACAAAAAGAAGAATTTTTATAGTGAAGGCCCTTCCACCTTTATTAATTATCCTAATTTATACATATTTCTTAAATTGTTCCTTTTTTTGCTCAGCTATATTCACATAATAGGTAATTGACTAACATAAGGGTTAAAATATTGCCAACTGTTACATCCACCTAGTGGCTTGCTGGTGTGGTTTATTAATATTATAATAATTATTATTATTTTTATTAGAAAAAAAATCCCAAATACGACAAGTGGCTATATAAACCCTGCAGCCGCTGCTTCTACAGTGCCATTCACTTGAGCTCATTACAATTTCATTCACGAATCCCCAGGACCCCATAAGAATGTCACTCACAAACCCCCATAACAGTGCCATCCAACTGTTCCTTTTAACAGTCATCTTAAAATCCTCATGCCGATGTTATGCACAATCCCCCTTAACGGTGCTATCTACAGGACCCCCATAAGAATGTCATTCACAACCCCCATCACAGTACCATCCACATGCCCCTATAACTATGGCATCTACAAGTCTTCATAAAAGTGCTATCTACAGGACCCCATAAGAATGTAATTCCTAACCCCCATCGCAGTGCCATCCACATGTCCCTATAACCATTGCTTCCACAAGTCTCCATAACTATGGTATCTATAGGACCCCATAAAAATGTAATTCAGAAACCCCTCATTGCTGTGCCATCCACATGTCCCTATAACCATGGCATCCACAGGTCTCCATAATTATGGTTTCTACAGAACCCATAAAAATGTCATTCAATAACCCCCATTGCTGTGCCATCCACATGTCCCTATAACTATGGCATCTACAAGTCTCCATAACTATGATATCTTCAGGATTCCATAAAAATGTCATTTACAACCCCCCCCTCCCCCAAGGCAGTTCCTTCCACATTTCCCTATAACTATGGCATCTACAAGTCTCTATAACAGTGCTATCTATAGGACCCCATAAACATGTCATTCACAAACCCCCATCACAGTGCCTTCCTCATGTCCCTATAACTATGGCATCCACAAATCCCCATAACTGTGCTATCTACATGACCCTATAAAAATGTCATTCACAAACCCCCATGGCTGTACCATCCGCATGTCCCTATAACCATGGCATCCACAAGTCTCTATAACAGTGCCATCTACAGGACCCTATAAGAATGTCATTCACAACCCTCATCACAGTACCATCCACATGTCCCTATAACCATGGCATCTACAAGTCTCTATAACAGTGCTATCTACAGGACCCTATAAGAATGTCATTCACAACCCTCATCACAGTACCATCCACATGTCCCTATAACTATGGCATCTACAAGTCTCTATAACAGTGCTATCTACAGGACCCCATAAAAATGTCATTCACAAACCCCCATCACAGTGCCATCCACGTGTCCCTATAACCATGGCATCCACAAGTCTCTATAACAGTGCTATCTACAGGACCCCATAAAAATGTCATTCACAAACCGCCATCACAGTGCCTTCCGCATGTCCCTATAACCATCGCACCCACAAATCCCCATAACTATGCTATCTACAAGACCCCATAAAATGTCTTTCACACACCCCCATCGCAGTGCCATCCACGTGTCCCTATAACTATGGCATCTACAAGTCTTCATAACAGTGCCATCTATATTACCCCATAAGAATGTCGTTGCCACCCCCCATCGTATTGCCACCCACATGTCCCTATAACCATTGCTTCCACAAGTCTCCATAACTATGGTATCTACAGGACCCCATAAAAATGTCATTCACAACCTTCAATAGCTGTGCCATCCACATGTCCCTATAACCATGGCATCTACAAGTCTCCATAACTATGGTATCTACAGGACCCCATAAGAATATCATTCACAACCTTCAATAACAGTGCCATCCACATGTTCCTTTTAACCATATCATCTAAAAATCCCATACCAATATTATGCATAAATCTGCAGAACACTGCTGTCTACAGGACCCAACAAACCTCTTCGCCTACCATAAACCAATCTCTGTGTACTAACCCTCCCTCTCATAACCCTTCCCCGAGCCTGTTTAATATATACCTGCATATGCAATGTAATAAACTGTCCCTACTAATCACATTCACCCTCTCAGTGCTGTGTGCAATGATAAGATACCTCAAGTACGTACATTCTTTGTTCAGTACAGTGGGCTGAGCACCAAACCGACATTGAAGAATATAACATGCCTGAGGAAGACCCCTGTGTGGGCTGAAACGTTGATTTTTGTTAGTGATTATGGCATATGAATGACTTGCCTTTTTTACACATTTAGATAAAGTCACACCTTTACTTTTTGATGCTAGGCAATGTAGTTCACTGATGTCATTGAGCAAAGCATTTACTGCATACATGGGAACCCGACTCACAGATGTCAGTAGAGAGTGCAGCCCTGGGCATGAAAACATAAAAAGGGGGCTCAGGGATGGTAAAATATATCTATAGTTGTTCTTTGTAGACATGGTACCACATAAACAGAATATTTTTTGTCTACATCGTTAGAAATTAGCTTTACCTGACGTATGGACATAGTTACAGCCACAGCAGTTGCTACAGGGCTGAGGAGACCCACTGAGAAATAGTGGTGGCTTTTAGCTGTTTAGCTCTGTTATGTGAGTTCTCCTTTGTGTAAGGGATCAGTGGAGTAGGAGGTAGTCCTGACTTTGCTATGGGCCCCTAAATCTTGTGATGCCCTAATCTGGTGAATGTGTGTTTGCATCACAGTGCAGTTCTGGACGCTGTTGCAGCAGGCTGGCTGCAGACTCTTTTGTGTACTGGCTGCAGGCTTTCTCCTGTGTATCCAGTTTGCGTTTAGTTGGACCATCATTTATTTATCAACAGGACAATGACCCCAAACACACCTCCAGGCTGTGTAAGGGCTATTTGACCAAGAAGGAGAGTGATTGGGTGCCTCCACAGTCACCAGACCTGAACCCAATCAAGATGGTTTGGGGTGAGCTGGACCGCAGAGTGAAGGCAAAAGGGCCAACAAGTGCTAAGCATCTTTGGGAACTCCTTCAAGACTGTTGGAATACCATTTCAGGTGACTACCTCTTGAAGCTCATCAAGAGAATGCCAAGAGTGTGCAAAGCAGTAATCAAAGCAAAAGGTGGCTACTTTGAAGAACCTAGAATATAAGACATATTTTCAGTTGTTTCACACTTTTTTGTTTAGTATATAATTCCACATGTGTTAATTCATAGTTTTGATGCCTTCAGTGTGAATCTACAATTTTCATAGTCATGAAAATACAGAAAACTCTTTGAATGAGAAGGTGTGTCCAA
The DNA here is from genome assembly GCA_900303285.1 of Rhinella marina. NCBI lineage: Eukaryota > Metazoa > Chordata > Amphibia > Anura > Bufonidae > Rhinella > Rhinella marina. Next base: position 70,792 of record ONZH01006528.1, on the reverse strand, counting down.
ACTTTTGGTCTGTACTGTATGTCCTGGGTGCAGCTCTGTCTGTTCACCTGTGGACTAACTCCGCATGGGGAACAGGTATCTGCTCGTCCGAGTCTATGCATTCGGTGAGAGGGCTCCTGGGTCTGTGTGCAGCTCTGCCTGTGACCTCCATGTGTCGGTCCGCATGGGGTTCAGGCATCTGCTTGTCTGCCTGTTTGGGTAGCTCTGCCTGTGACCTCCATGTGTCATTCCCCATGAGGTCCAGGCATCTGCTTGTCTGCTTGTTTGGGTAGCTCTGCCTGTGACTGCCATGTGTCGTTCCGCATGGGGTCCAGGCATGTGATTGCTTTGGTTCCCATTTGTCTTGTCTGTACTGTGTCTTGTGCGGATGTACGGGTTCCAGTTCGTGTGCCTGTGTTCCAGTTCATCCCATGTCTGTCTGGACTGCTGGTGCCTGCACTGTCAGGCTATGCAGGTAAGTAGCTAAGCGCACCAAGACCATCCTGGAGGTGTGACCAGTGAGCCCTCAGGTAAGTTTATGCCCACCATCAGGGGCTCTGTGAAGGTTCACTAAGTCTCTGCCCTCTGGGTTTGGCCCCAAATCAAACCGGTTCACTTGGTCCAGTTGTATTACCTGCCACTGGTCCCTTACCTGCTGGTCCAGTTCCTGTCATATCTAGATCTCTGTAATAAAGAATTCGTCTTGGTTTTTGCATTGTCAGATTGCTTGCCTCATGTTTGTTTGCCAGAGATGTTCTAGTGATCTGTAGGACCCTCGCTAGAACATGAGAAAACTATTCTACTTTTTATAAATCTGGGATCATAGGACAGTGAAGGTGCTCTATTTCACTGTGGTCTGTCCAGGCAGAGCTGCTTTTGGTAACCCCTTGTTCTTTGAGGAAATATAGAACATTTTATTCTTTCCGTAACGTGCACATGGAATCCAAATAATCTGTCAATTGACCAAGCCCTAAGTGCTTAATAGTTTGTTTCATAAAAGAATTCCGAAAAAATGTATTTGTTGTAATATGACAGCCCGATCTGGCTGTGCGCATAGTAATACAATAATAACATGGAAAAGAAATGCTTGTTCAAGGTTAAAATGCAGCTAAAATGGAAAATTGTTCTAAATGGAGTCAAATAAATTGAATCTGTTTAAAATGTTGAGAAGTTTGGTAAAGCAGGTGTAATCGGCCGATTCTGGGAAATGTAATGTATTGTACTCTTGGATTGCTGAATGTCAAAATTTGTTCCTGGCATAATCTATCTGTTCGGCCAGGGGCAAACACAGACAGCAGAGGGCCCCTGTGCAAAGAATGTACCTGGTCCCAAACCAAATTCTCAAACTAACCTATTCCCTCCTAACATTATATACAGCAATACAAAACATACAGGGTAAGGCTACTTTCATACCTGCAGCACTACGATCCGGCCACCTGATCCGGCAGAGAATGCAAGGAATTGGCCATAACACAAACTGCAGCATGCAGTGGCTGGATTGTGGCTGGATCTCTACCAGACCCCATTATATGGGGCTGGCAGGTATTCTATTTGCATCCAGCAGTGCTTGAGCTGTTGAATTCCGGCAGGCTGTTCTCTGCTGCAACAGCCTGCCGGAATCACTAACGCATATGTGAAAGTAGCCTAATACAGAGCCACACACCTCTTACATCCAGTGACGTCTCCTTTGATGTAGATGTTCTCTGTCCTCATCTTCTCCAGACCGCCATGATGATTTCTTTCAGCTATCTCTCGTCTCTGACAGACATCTTAGTTTCCTACTTTTCCTTCATCCTCCTACCTTTTGAACACCCTATCCTGCCTCCCCCAATACTATTCCCGCTGTGCTCCCCAATAATATACTGCAAAAACAGTCCCCCTGAAAAATACTAGTCCCCTTCAATAATTATTGGCACACAGTGCCCTAAAAAATAACTGCACCCAGCAAATAGCATCCCTGACACTAATAATATAAACATAATGTCCCCCAAAAATAATTGTGCTAAGCTGATACTGTGCCAGGGTGCCCCCCACAGTAATAGTGCTCTCCAAAATTCCCACCAATAGAAATAATTATCTGCCAGAGTGCGCCAGAGTGTAGTAATAGTGCCCCTACAGTAATAATGTCCCCACTGTGCAAGTAATAATGCTCCCGCAGTGCCCATACTACAGTAGTTTTCATGTTCCCCATAGTCCACCAATGTTAATAAAACCCACCATAATGCCCCCGGTAGTAATAATTCTCTTTATAATGTGTGACAGTAGAAAAATGCCCCCTTATAATGTGCACCATTACCAAAAAGTGCCTGTTGTATGGAAGTGTAAAAAAATACCTCCACTTAGTGCCCCCAGTAGAACCAATGTCCCCATAGTGGCCTCATAATGTGTGCCCCCACAAAAACATTTCTTAGAGCCACCAGTTGAGCTAGGGTCCCCACAGTAACATAGTAATATAGTTTGTAAGGCAAAAAAAAGACATCTGTCCATCCATTTGGCCTGTTATCCTGCAAGTTGATTCAGAGGAAGGCCCTATAATTTTTGCCAGCATAAAATACTCATATATAGTGCGCCTAGTAGATGCATCCATAGTGCTACTCCCCAGTCCTCATGGTCTCTAACATAAAATGCCAGTATAAAATACTCCTATATAGTACCCCAAGTAAATGTCCCATAATGTTCCTCTCCCCTCTTCCCCATAGTGCCGCCAGTATAAAATGCCCCTATAGTACTCATATAGTTTGTACCAGTACAAAATGTCTCTATATAATGCCCCATGTAGATGCCCCATAATGCTCCTCTCCCTCACTCCTGAGGATGGCGATACAGATGAATATACAGATGAGCACTTACACAATGGAAGCACTCCTCTCCCCCTGGTGCCAAAGCTCATAATGGGCCCCCCTCCAACATTGAGCCCCTGTGCAGCCGAACTGGCTGCACAGGCGGTATGTCGACCTCTGGTTTAGGCACTACTTGAAGGACTCATGTGCATGAGCGTATTATGGCTCCATTTTGTACTGAGCCCGAAAGAGTTCCCATTTTAGTACATGGGATCTTTACACATTATATGGGAACCACGTGAATCTGACAGCAAAAGAAGAATGCTTCTAGAGTAGAAAAGCTTTGTAGATATGAAGTCTCAGGGTATTGCAGAACACTGAATCCAAGTAGTTTTGTACTAAGGAGCTAGATGGCCTCCATTCACTGCCTAAGGGCTCATTAAGAAAACTGTATACGTTTTTGCCGTCCACAAATTGCGGGTCCGCAAAACATGGATACCAACCGTGTGCATTTCGCATTTTGTGGAATGGCCAGCCCTACAGTATGAAGAAATACTCTGTTTTATCTTTTGTGTGGGGCCACGGAACAGAAGTACAGATGTGGACAGCACACGGTGTGCTGTCTGGATCTTTTGTGGCCCTATTGAATTGAATGGGTCCACATCCATTCCGTGATGGATGCAAACTCAAATAAATATATGATCGTGTGAATGGGCCCTTACAGTTAACAGGTAAAATGCTGCAACAAAACTGCAACAAGTGGCCTCACCCTAAAGATATGTGCTACCGATGAGCCCCCATCATTATGAACTTCCCAAAATTTCAGATGGCAAACGAACCCAAAGCTTTTCAGGTTTGTTTCAGACAAATCCAGTGAAATGCACCATTATTCTGCACATGTTGGCAGAAAAAAAACATTAGGGAGAAAGAAGAAGGATGCTGATAAGACCTTAAGAGGAGGTGGGAAGGTGGGCTTGCCCTGATTGGCTCCCATGCTGACAGTCTGGATGAAACAGTGGTGTAGTAGGCAGTGGGGTGCCTTTGCAGAATGAGCAAAACACAGTTCTGTGCTGGACTGTGAATGTGGGTGGCTGGATCTTACAGTGTCTGCTAGAAAAGCTATCTTAGGGACAGTGTACAGTCACAATCAAGCTTCTATTCTAGTGTGAGGGACATTGAAGAGAAAGACTAGAAAGAAGAAGAAATGTGTAGAATAGGGAAAGGCAGGGAAAGCTGTCAGCCAAGGAGTGAGGAGTTGAGGCTGGGTATGCCTGGCAGTGCCTTCTAGCTGCATTTACTGCCTTATAACACAGCTTCAGCTGCTGCAAAAGCTCAAAAGCACCTACCTGCAGGGACATTTCTATTCTTTTTTTAATATTTTAACAGAAACAGAACTGAAGCTCGACGTTCACTCATCTCTAATATGTACCCATGAGATGGGTCCACTGTAGATTTTCAAGAAAAATCCTCATGGTATCTGCTAGAATTCTGCAGTGACAAAAAATGCACAAATTGACATGCTACAGATTCAAAATTTGCAGGTCAAGTTATGTCATGCATGAGTAAGGAGGTGGAGACTCCCAAAAGAGGAGGAGGGATAAGAAACTCATAGTTCTCCATCTGTTTTTTGGAAAGGATAATTTGAATACATTATGATACAATGAAAATTAGGCTTGAGCGAATCGAGCTTCAGATCATAGATTCAAAGTTGATAAGTTAAAAAAAAAACTTTTTTGAAATGCTGTTTCCATACAGAATTCAAATTTATTGGCTCAGTGTAGGCAAAGTTTGTATCGCCCAAAGTCGCACAAGACTTTGATGAATTACTTTGGTAATCCTATCTGCTTCTTTAAAAACATTTTAAAATAAAAAACTGAAGTAGGCTCGGTACCAACGCCCACTTCCTAGTTTAAAATTAAGACGCAGGTAAGAATACTGAAGTCATTCACTGAAGTCTCATGTGACTTAGGGCGATATGAACTTTGCCTACACAAAGCCTATATGTTTTAATCCGAAGTTCAATTTGCTCAAGCCTAATGAAAATAAAGATACAGTAGGTATTGAGTACCTGCATGTATTGTGAGTATGCATAACTAAACTCGCTGACAAAGCAATTGATACAGTCTGCTGCACCCCTATGCAGGCAGAGTACTGACATACCTTGTGCTGCTTGCAGGACGGCCTCTATATTTTCATTGCATTACACTATGAGATATAAACTTCTAAAACCGTTCAATACCCATTCATTTGCCATACAAGGAAATAGTTCTTCTTACATCACGAGCAGGTACTAAGTCAAATTGCCCCTTTAGTGCAAGTACTCTGCACTATGTCTACTACGGTGCACTGTCCTCACCACACAGGAGAGCTGACAGATGCTCTATACTACACCACACAGGAGAGCTGACAGATCCTCTATCCAGTGGTCCTCAAACACGGTCCGCAGCCCAGGACTGGGCCCAGCGGTCACAGTCCTGGTCACAAGTGGAGGGCCGCAGCGGCAGGGGCCAGGCAGATGAGCACTTCCATTGTGGAAGCGCTCACCTCCATAGTCATCTGTATCGCCGTCCTCAGGACAGCGATACAGATGCATGTGCTGTGGCGTGGCAGGGGAGGGAAAGGAGTCTCCCTTCCCTGTTCTTCTGATAGGCCGCAGGCACTAAGCCTTCAGCCTATCAGAGGCCGGCTCAGGCAGCGCAATGACATCATTGCGCCGCCTGATCCGTACAGCAGAGGACACAGGCCAGAAGAGGCCTGCATTGCATTGCTGCCAGCCTGATGGAGGTAAGTATAAGTGTTTATTTTTTTATTTTTTTTTTGGTACACAGGAGAGGAGCGCTGTGGGGGCACTGGGGGGAACTTCTTACTGGCACATGATATGGGGGCACTTCTTACTGGTACATTATTGGGGGCCCTGTGGGGTCATCTATGGAGGCACTTCTTACTGGCACATTATTGGGGGGAACTTCTTATTGGTACATAAGAATACATAAGAATAACTTGAGTCCAGACCTTGAGATGAATGGCAGCTTTACTTGTATAAATGGGGGCACTTCTTACTGGCACATTATTGGGGGGCACTGTGGGGCATCTATGGGGGCATTTCTTACTGGCACATTATTGGGGGCACTTCTTACTGGTACATTATTGAGTGGCACTATGGGGGCATCTACTGAGGCCACAAAGAAGGGGTATTTTATATGGGGAGGCTCTGTATAGGGGGATTTTATGTTAACTTATATATTTTAATATGCACCTTGCGTGAATCAGTCAGCACCGACCAGCACCACCACCACAGTGCTCCTACCTGGACACAGCTGGACCCCAGGCTTTGGCTCTGAAGCAATAAATAGGGGGAATAATTAAGGGATTCTAAAGAATAACTTGAGTCCAGACCTTGAGATGAATGGCAGCTTTACTTGTATAAATGTTTCTTCAAACAGTTTTCAGGCTTTGTCTTGGTTCCAGCAGGCTTTAGCATAAAACTGGCAGGCAAACACAACTGTGCTCTATCACTGTTGCTCTCTGCTGTGCTGACAAGGAAACTGTATAACTTGGCTTCTTCTAGATGCTGCACTTCTCTCTGTAATCGGACTTAGGTTATGCCAGGGAACTATGTTCCTGGCTTTTGAGGCTTCAGGGTTCTGCCTCCATGGCCAGCAGAGCTTAAGGTGCTCTGGCTGGCATGGACACATCCATCAGAGACATGCCCCTGCACACCTTCCCCTGGCAGGTGGTAAACTAAAAACTGGTTCTAACTGGTCTCCATGCTTCCTGTAGGAAATAGGACTAGCCCACTTCTCTCCAGACAGGGGTTAGAATGGAATGGTTAGCTCCATTCTATCTAAGATGTCTCTGCCAGAAACTCCACCTGCTGGTGAACCAGGCACATTGCATATCAAACAGTTACATAACATCATGAGGAATGCACAGTTTTGACGGACCTGGAGAGAAATAACTAGGATGGCATTAAGGTTAACAGACATGGATAGTAGCAGAGTGCAGGAGTGGTAACACCACTCTGGGGTGTTACATCCATATACATGTTTGGCTGAGCTGAATGTGTATGTGGGAGCGGGAAGGGAATCAAGAAAGATAGTTGTTGGCCGAACGAGCGGACAAGGTGTATGGTCGCCCTACAACTTTGTAAATGGCCAAAGGGAAGATGTTAATAACAAGCATTGTAATATACTGATTTTTCATTGCATGTGTTATTGTGTGATAATATTCACTTATTTTTCAGTTTATTAAAATTAATCTTTTAATAACTTCCATTATGATGTGCTGTCCTGTCACATTGCATTGTGAATACTTTCAGAGTTGTAGCCAGGTTTAATCCAGGACATATCTTCTCCTTAAATGACATGTACCCTGTTTATTATGAGCCATGTAAGATCCCATCATCGATCTGACAGGGCTGTCAGTAGGATTGTTCTCGTCTGCCAGAGAAGCAAGTTTAAACTTACTTTTACTTTCAGCCAACGCTCAATTATTTTTTGACCAATCTCACAGCCCTGGATGCTGTGACATAAGCTTAGTTAGGCTTTTATTATAGACTGCCAGGAATTTATTGCTGCACATTCACAAGTTCTTTTCAAAGATAACAGGGCAATTATTGGCATGAACTGCAGTCCTGGTGAAAAAATCATAGTACACTGCAGACCCAAGTAGTAAGAGAGCAAACAAAAAGATGAAAAAGAATGAGAAAATTCAATCTACGCTTGTGTCCGCTTAGATTACAGATGAGAATGTTAGAATATCATATACTAGAATGTAGAAAATAAGAAAATAATTGGGATTTTTTTTTAACCCTAGTTGCCTTGGTGTTGAGTTCTGCCATGTTTTAAGGGACCCTAATGTCAAACATCTTTGTTATTAAACTGTGTCTAGTCCATGAAGTCATTTATTAAGACAGGTGTTTAAGATGCCGGTATATGTTAACAACCCCTACATCTGGCGGGGGATGAGCCGACGTTAGGAGAGGCCTCTTCATAACTTCAGCGTATCCAGCGCCAGTCTAATGCCTCATTCACACGGTGTTGAATGAGGCATTAGACTGGTCAGTGATTTCCATCAGTGATTGTGAGCCAAAACCAGGTGTGGCTCTAAACATAGAACAGGTGCAGATATTTCCCTTATACCTTATGTCTGTGGATGCTCCAATCCTGGTTTTGGCTCACAATCACTGATGGAAATCACTGACCAAACACTGACATGTGAATGAGGCTTAAACGTAAGCCAGCTTCTTTGCTGGATTACATTTAGGCCTTTTTCTATGCCTAAAACAGGCATAGAAAATGATGAATGAGATAGATAGCTCATCCCCGTCCCCTTCCATGCCACGGCAATTTTTTAGATCTGGCATGAGGAAAAGTCTCAGATTGCGGTACAAATAACTTTGGTACCACAATCTGTGCCATAAATATGCCTAATATTGGCGTATTTTTGAATAATAAATGACCCCCTATATGTGGTTTTTGTAATGAGGCTAATATTCAAAGTGAGTTTTCCTTTAGTCTGCGTTGGTGTACTTTGTGCCAAATTTATCAAATGATACATATTGTTTGTCTAGAAATGCTACTCCAGTTTTCTAGACCATCCCCTACTGGAGTGGCTTTAGGCTTTTTTTGTGACTTTTTAAAAAAGGTCCAGTCATAAATCTGAAGTTAAACTCATTAATATAGCTAACCATCTGTCAGGATTGAACTCACAACCTTCTGTTCCCAGGCTGCAGCTCTAATCACAGGGCTATTGTGCTGCAGTATAACTTCCCCAGAATCTGTCTTGAAGAACCTCCTGACTTCTGTGTGACACCTGCTGCCTGATTAAATGTCCCCGCCTGAATTGCTAATGAGCTGTTGCTATAAAAGCCCAGTTTGGACAAACCGTCATTGCTTGAATATCCTGCTAAGCTCCTGCATAGTAGCTATCCTAGCCCTGGAACAAGCACTACCACGTTTGTTCCTTTATCTGTTGCTTTGCTGTATACCTTCCTGCCATGCATCCTGCTTCACGCCCCAACTTCATTACATCTTCAGCCTGCTCGAACGCTGCTGCTTGAACGCCGCTGCCTCGGCTCTGCTATATCAAGCTGCATCTAGCTCCAGCTTCCTGCACAGCATCCGCAGCCCCACTGCGCCGGCGTCTCCGGACACAGGGAGTCACGTCTCGCTTGCATCCCGGGACTTGTCCTGACGATTGGACTCCAGTTCTGCACCACTAGTAACGTGACAGAATATTCAAGCCATAATGGAGTCCGTTGGGAAGGAGACCTGGGAAACTCGTTTTATGCAGCAAAAGACGATGAGCGCTAATTTATATTCCGAGATACAGAATATGAAGAAGCAATGGGAGGCGTTTGAGGGACAGACTTCTCTCCATATCAATTCTCAAGAACAAATGATCCAAACCCTGCAGGGGTCGGTGCAGACGCTTACGGCCCAAGTCCTTCAATTGGGAGCACAAGGTCCTACCTCGGCCGCTACTACGTTCCCGAAATTACCGCCTTTCCGGTTCAACGGTGAGCGTGACAAGTTTCGCGGTTTTCTGAATCAATGTGAACTATATTTCGACGCCCATGCAGCCCAGTTTACTACAGACAGGGCGAAGGTTTTGTGCATCATAATGTTATTAACTCACAAGGCGGTTGCCTGGGCGAGCCCTTTGATCGAGACAAGAGACGAGCGGCTGGATGACTTGGCGGAATTCATCAAGGCAATGAAACAGATGTTTGATGACCCCAACCGTAAGATCTCGGCGGAGACAACATTAATGGCATTACGTCAAGGTAAACGACCCGCTACAGAGTATGCCATGGAGTTCAGGAGATGGGCTGTGGACACTACATGGAACGATGCAGCGAAACTGTCTTTCTTTCAAAACGGACTTTCGGGGTCATTGAAAGATGAATTGGCACGTGCAGAGGCCCCCGCAGGTCTCGATGACTTTATTGACCACTGCATTCGTATAGACAACCGGATTGCCGAACGTAAACATGAGAGATGGAGCTCGTTAACTCTGACCTCAAATCGTTCTTCTTCATTCACACCATCTGCCGTCAAAGAACCCCAAAGAAGGATCTACCGTGAACCCAAGCCAGAACCAATGCAAATTGACTCACTAAATGAAAAGCGACGAGAACACAGGGTCAAACAAAATCTATGCCTCTACTGTGGAGAGCCTGGACACTTTCTAATTGACTGCCCCAAACGTCCCCCCCGTAGAGCAGTAGCGGTTATTGCGGATCCAGTGTCCTCCGAAGAGGAGTTTGACGCCTCTGAAGATGAAGAGTCGCAAGAATCCGTCATCCACACCATCTCATCTGTAACACCTTACGTCAAGAAGGAGAAAAAAGAGACACACTGTTTCCTGCCAATCAAACTATTGATGCAGAAGCAATGGATATCTACTTCTGCAATGGTAGACTCTGGGGCCAGCGGCAACTTCATGGACCATACGTTTGCCCAGAAATATGGCGTTACGACGCAGAAAATACGCTCGCCCTTGCTAATGGAGACAGTGGATGGGTCACCACTGAGTTCAGGCCCTGTTGACCAAGAAACTATACCTCTCAAAATGAACATTGAACCAGGGCACCATGAGACTCTATCTTTTCTACTAATCTCCTCCCCACATTTTCCAATTATTCTGGGCCTACCATGGCTGCAAAAGCAGAATCCGATCATCAATTGGGAAACAAAGGAAATACGTTTTCCCACAAAAGACGTTCTAACTGCAGACCAGCAAGGAGCGGTGGTAAGGGATCACCTAGAAGATCAGGGTGAACCAAAACTACCGTCAGAATATGAAGATTTCAAGGACGTCTATGACAAACAGAACGCGGACAAACTTCCCCCACATCGATCATACGATTGTCCCATCGAGCTACTTCCAGGTGCTGCCATACCTTTTGGGACTATATATCCGTTGGCGGGTCCAGAGCTGAAGGCATTGAAAGAATTTATTGACGTTGATGTAGCCAAAGGGTTCATTTGGCCATCCTCCTCCCCTGCAGGAGCCCCCATATTCTTCGTCAAGAAGAAAGATGGTACATTGCGCCCTGTGGTGGATTACAGGGAACTGAATAAAGTAACCATAAAGAACCGCTATCCATTGCCCCTGATCCCCGAATTACTGGAAAAGGTCCGTCAGGCTAAACTGTTCACCAAACTGGACTTACGTGGGGCTTACAATCTCGTCCGGATAAGAGCAGGGGATGAATGGAAGACCGCTTTCCGGACACGCTACGGACATTATGAAAGTCTAGTAATGCCTTTTGGACTTTGCAACGCCCTGGCCACATTCCAACACCTTGCTAATGACGTGTTCAGAGACTTTTTGGATCATTTCGTAGTTATTTATCTTGATGACATCTTGATTTTCTCTCAATCTCATGCTGAACATGTGAAACATGTACATCTTGTATTGGAACGTCTACGAGCACATCAACTGTACATTAAACTCGAAAAATGCGAGTTTCATCGACGTAAAATTCAATTCCTTGGATATATCATTTCCCCCTGCGGTTTACAGATGGAGCCCAGCAAGATACAAGCGATTATCGATTGGCCCGCCCCTAAGAATGTAAAAGAGGTACAACGTTTCATAGGTTTTGCCAATTTCTATAGACGTTTCATTAAGAACTTTTCGGCTCTGGTGTCCCCTATTACGCAATTGACCAAGAAGGGCACTACCTTTCGTTGGTCACCACAAGCCCACGAAGCCTTTTCGCGCTTGAAAACCAAGTTCACTACAGCGCCCATCTTGATTCACCCTAATCCGGACCTGGCATTTATTATAGAAGTAGATGCTTCCGACTGCGCTATTGGGGCTATCCTTTCACAGCGTTCAGGTGAAAAGAGTTTGCTACATCCTTGTGCCTTTTTCTCTCAACGTCTATCACCCGCAGAGAAGAACTACGACGTAGGCAACAAAGAATTATTGGCCATCATTGCTGCCTTTAAGGAGTGGCGTCATCATTTACAGGGGGCCTCTCAGCAGATCCTGGTTCTAACGGACCACCTCAACTTGGAGTTTCTCAGGTCCGCTAAACGCTTATCCCCTCGTCAGACTCGCTGGAGTTTATTTCTGAACCACTTCAACTTCGTCATCTCCTATCGTCCCGGCTCACTTAACGGTAAAGCAGATGCTCTATCCCGGATGTTTTCGGACATTTCCGATTCCCCGTCGGCACCTGAAACCATCTTACCTGCTTCCAACTTTTTAGGAGTGATTCGTATTACGGATCTCTTGGAGACCATCAAAGGTGCCTATGACGCAGATAACTTTTTGACCCAGCCACCAAGCAATGTACGTTTGTCATTTAAAAACAAGGTATGGACAGAGGGTCGACGTCTGTATGTCCCCGAAGCTGTACGACTCCATGTCTTACAGATGGTCCATGATTCTAAAATTGCTGGTCACAAGGGGGTACAGAAGACTATGGACCTTTTGTCACGTTTTTTTTGGTGGCCCAACTACTCTTCGGACGTTAAGAAATATGTTATGTCCTGTGACGTTTGTGCGAGATATAAAACTCCTCGTTCCTCACCGACAGGCTTGTTGCAGCCCCTATCCGTGCCTTCTCGTCCTTGGGGTTCCATTTCAATGGACTTTATCGTTGAACTGCCGGTGTCAAAAGGGAAGACTTCTATCCTGGTTGTTGTGGACCGTCTCACGAAAGCCGCACATTTCATCCCATGTACCGGACTTCCTTCTGCCAAAGAGACTGCCGATCTGATCGTCCACAACGTTTTTCGACTGCATGGGATCCCAGATGACGTCTTATCCGATCGCGGAGTGCAGTTTACGTCTAGGTTCTGGAGGAGTTTTTGTACAGCGCTGGGCATCAAAGTGAATTTGACTACCGCTTATCCGCAGTCTAATGGCCAGACGGAACGTACAAATCAAACATTAGAACAGTACTTACGATGTTACATCGGCCACCTTCAAGATGATTGGGTCGACTTGCTTCCCTTCGCAGAGTTCTCATATAATAACTCACAGAACTCCTCTACTAAACAGACTCCGTTTTTTGCCAACCTGGGATATCATCCCAGTATTTTTCCTAAGTACCCCATTGCTACTCCCGTCCCGGCAGTGGCAGAACGTATTGCATCACTTCAACAGAATTTGGACGTACTCAAACAGACGTTGAAGACAGCTCACGGGACATACAAACGATCTGCTGATAGATTCCGACGACCTGCACCTCCCTTCAAAGTTGGAGATCGAGTATGGCTCTCAGCAAGAAATTTAAGATTGAAGATTCCGTCGCCAAAGATGGGACAGAAATTCATTGGTCCCTACGAAATTAGCGATATTGTGAGTCCATTGGCGGTTCGTCTAAAGCTTCCACGGTCTATTACAATTCATCCTGTTTTTCACGTGTCATTGCTAAAGGCGGGTACCTAATCTATTCCCAGGTCGTTTTTCCCCACCTCCGGATGCCGTCGAAGTTGATGGTCAGGACCAGTTTGTCGTGGAAAAAATCCTTGATTCTCGTCTATGTAGAAACCGTTTGCAATACCTTATTCAATGGGAAGGCTACGGTACAGAGGAAAATTCTTGGGAACCAGCCACTAACGTTTCAGCCGATTGGACGTTTTCACCGGCAGTATCCCACAAAACCTGGACCTGTCTCGTCCGGAGTCCGCTCTTGAGGGGGGAGTAATGTCAGGATTGAACTCACAACCTTCTGTTCCCGGGCTGCAGCTCTAACCACAGGGCTATTGTGCTGCAGTATAACTTCCCCAGAATCTGCCTTGAAGAACCTCCTGACTTCTATGTGATACCTGCTGCCTGATTAAATGTCCCCGCCTGAATTGCTAATGAGCTGTTGCTATAAAAGCCCAGTTTGGACAAACCTTCATTGCTTGAATATCCTGCTAAGCTCCTGCATAGTAGCTATCCTAGCCCTGGAACAAGCACTACCACGTTTGTTCCTTTATCTGTTGCTTTGCTGTATACCTTCCTGCCATGCATCCTGCTTCACGCCCCAACTTCATTACGTCTTCAGCCTGCTCGAACGCTGCTGCTTGAACGCCGCTGCCTTGGCTCTGCTATATCAAGCTGCATCTAGCTCCAGCTTCGTGCACAGCATCCGCAGCCCCACTGCGCCGGCGTCTCCGGACACAGGGAGTCACGTCTCGCTTGCATCCCGGGACTTGTCCTGACGATTGGACTCCAGTTCTGCACCACTAGTAACGTGACACCATCCCTGCTTTTTGGAGTGATTGGTGTTAAAAATGCAAAAAGTCGCAAAAGCCCTATTTTGTGACTTTTTAAAGACAGAATCATGGACTGCAAGTCTTGATAAAGTTCTCTTATATATGTTTCGGCTTCAAGCACATGGAAATTCTGCAGGCACCGTTTAAAAGAATAGGATAGTCACAGAAATTTCTGTTTTGTGTGAACATACCCTAAAGATCACCTAAGAAGCTGCAATGGAGTCCATGCACTTGATTACTCCAATCCCATTCTCAATGGGTGGTGTAGATCTGTAAAGGGATCACCTCTTCACAGCCATCAATAAAGAAGTAGAAAACCATACCACCCTACCTTCCTTCAAAAGTTGAAAATTTGGAGGAAGAAGCAAGAAGAAGGAGGTTGAGAATATAACAGTTTCTTCATGCTAGTATCTGAAGAGGACAGATACTAGCTTCTTGTCTTGTGAGAGATGTAATTCCATAAACTCATATTTCTGGTACTGTTCATCTAGCCTATTGATTAACTACATCATTTGTCTCATTGCTAGGTTTCTTCATAAGGGATAAAAAATTTTCACAGTCTTGGATATACCAAGCCACACCACTACCTTTACTGGCCTTCCAAGGTGGAAACACCCCACAGATGCGGTGGAACAGCATGTGGAAGATGTGGATGCTTTTTGGAAAAAACTGGCAATGACAAAGCTAATGTAGTAATCAGAAGCCCTTTTTAACTTGTTTGAGGCTCCTCTACTCCATATAAATCATGGAAAGAGCGATGGGCAGGGGAATTAGGTTACCAAATACAGACAATGGATGGTTACATAAATGGGAATTTTGCAAACGTTGGCTATACATTATTTCAAATTATGGCTAGTAATTTACTTTATCGTTTAGAACACAAAACATAGAATCATTTTCTGTACTCAATACAGACAATGAAAAGTTTTGTGCACTGACTACCAGTCCCATAGACAGTAAAATGGAATCTAAATTGAAATTTATTTTTAGAAGTCCCTTTCTCATGAAACTGTATGATGGAATGTGGGCTTTCAGAGGCTTACTGGAAGAGAACCTGTGGAAAACCTATGAAACGTGACAAATTTTTGTGTGTGGTATAAAGCTCTGGAACGCTCATTCATCAGGTGAAAGCATTACTAATGGTATTACATAAAACTGTCTGAAAGGCTATCTGCTGCCCAGAAGCAATGATTCTCTATGGAGACAAGTGATCACAGGAACATTTGCTAGTTCGCATGCAGAGGAGATGATTGTTGTTTGTAAATGCAGCTCTCATCTCTGCTGACTAGCAGGCAAATATCAGGAATGCATACCTCCCAACCGTCCCGGATCCAGCGGGACAGTCCCGGATTGCAGTGGCTGTCCCACTGTCCCGGCACGGAGGAAGTATGTCCCGGTCTCTGGCAGCTGTCTCTGCGTCGCAGACAGTTGTCTGTTACATGAAGAAGCAGACAGCCGGAATTGACTGCCTGCTTCTTCCATCCTCCCTCCCATCCCCCCCTGCAGCTCTCCATACCTCCTGCTGCATTCTGTACCTCTTGTCTAGGCGGGGGCGGGGCCGGCCGGCAGTCAGCATTGGCCTCGCCCCCTCCAGACAAGAGAAGCTGATGTCCGGCTGGTGATGCTGCTGCCACTAAGAAGGTAAGTATAAGGTTTTTTGTTTTTTTTTACCTTCTATGAGGGGCAGAAAGGGGTGTATTATCTCTGTACTGTGACATCCCTGTGTTTATTATCCCTGTACTGTGACATCATTGTGTTTATTATCTCTGGACTGTGACATCACTGTGTTTATTATCCTGTACTGTGACATCACTGTGTTTATTATCCCTGTACTGTGACATCACTGTGTTTATTATCTCTGGACTGTGACAGCACTGTTTTTTTATCCCTGTACTGTGACATCACTGTGTTTATTATCCCTGTACTGTGACATCACTGTGTTTATTATCTCTGGACTGTGACATCACTGTGTTTATTATCCCTGTACTGTGACATCACTGTGTTTATTATCCCTGTACTGTGACATCACTGTGTTTATTATCCTTGTACTGTGACATCACTGTGTTTATTATCTATGTACTGTGACATCACTGTGTTTATTATCCGTGTGCTGTGACATCACTGTGTTTATTATCCCTGTATGGTGACATCACTTGTGTTTATTATCTCTGTACGGCGACATCACTGTGTTTATTATCCCTGTACGGTGACATCACTGTGTTTATTATCCCTGTACGGTGACATCACTGTGTTTATTATCCCTGTACTGTGACATCACTGTGTTTATTATCTCTGTACTGTGACATCACTGTGTTTATTATCTGTGTACTGTGACATCACTGTGTTTATTATCCCTGTACGGTGACATCACTGTGTTTAATATCCCTGTGCTGTGACATCACTGTGTTTATTATCTCTGTACTGTGACATCACTGTGTTTTTTTATCCCTGTATGGTGACATCACTGTGTTTATTATCTCCGACATCACTGTGTTTATTATCCCCGTGCAGTAAGGGGACTGTTCAGATAAACTGTGCAATCTTCCCAATCCAGCCAAGGAGGTACAAATTCTCTCTCTCTCTCTTTCTATCTAATTCTACAATACTCTCTGCAGTGTGTAATCCTTTTGAAATATGGATAATCTGTGGTATGTGAGTGAGCCTAAAGCTACTAACCCAACTGACTTGCAGTAAAGTCTGTAGCCAATATATGGGGTTATCTTCACTGGCTTGTATTTTCCAGCATCCTTCCTTGTAATGCTCTGCAGCTCTGCCTTCTATTAGGTTCAGTTCTTCTCTCTCTCTCTCTCTCTCTCAGAGGCTAGGACTTGACACTGGCTTCTCTTCTCTTCTTCTTTACTGCTTGCTTACTTTGATGCTGTTTTTCCAACCACTCACTAACTACTCACTAACTGCAGAAACAACACTGCATCCAAAATCAGAGGGGTGGGATTTGCCCACACTTAGCAACTGCATCTAAGGGCTGGCTAATTGACTCCATATACCTATACACAGCCTTAGGATAGGAAAGTGCATAAAAAAAGTTTAATAAAACTTTTTTGCAATACCAATGGGTCATTCCTGGACAGCCTAGCTAAACCTCTACTAGGTCAAAACTACCCAAAGGAACCTACATTTACATAATCTACTTCACCTGTAAATCCAAGAATTGAAAAACTGGTGCACCTTAATAATATATGTGGCATGAGTGTAATGTGGTTTACACCTTAAGAAGTAAAAGTCAACCAGGGAGTTGCCTGGCGTGAGTTGTGACTAGAGATGAGCGAGCATACTCGTCCGAGCTTGGTGCTCGTTTGAGTATTAGGGTACTCGTAAGTGCTCGCTGCTCGGACGAGTATCTCGCCATGCTCGAGGAAATGGCAACTTCCGCATCGTGCTTTTTTGGCGCCTATAAACACAGCCAATGACAAGCCAGGAGACTCTGCGGTACACCCAGCATCACGTGGGGCCCTTACATGTCGATAGCAGGGGTTGGCTGGCCTGATCAGGTGACCCTGGAATATACTACTGACTGGCCGCGGTGCTCGGCTCAGATGCTGTCTGGATGTCATTAGGGATAGAGCTGCTGCGTTTCAGGGACAGTGTTAGGGCCTACATTTAGTTCTCTGTTAGGCAGGAATCACCCACAAAGAACCCAACAGCCCTTCTAAGGGCTAGAAGACATTTTTTTTTTGTCTCCTGGCTTGGCTGGCTGGCACTAGTAGTGCAGCTATTGCCATATATAACCCCCTTTTTTTATGTTATATCTCAGTGATACAAATCCATTGCACACAGCAGTGTGGAACCATTCTGTGTGTCACAGTTCAGTACACTCACTATTTTCTGTCCAGGTGACACTTTCTGTACGTCACTGAATACAACCAAGTCTTTTGCTGTCTGTCACGTGTATAGCTTGATCCCAAAAATCTCTGTGCGACATTTGTCTGGGTCGCAGTCTAAATAGCCACCGTCAGTAGGGTGTCAGTTAGCTCTACGATAGTTTCTGCACGTCACGTTCCAAAAAAAACAAAAATCCAAAACAAAATATATAAAAAAAATTAGTTTTTTTTGTTGTTTTAGCTCAGTGATACAAATCCATTTCACACAGCTGCGTGGAACCTTTCTGTGTGTCACAGTTCAGCACACTCACTCCAATCCGTATTTTCTGTCCAGGTGACACTTTTTGTACGTCACTGAATACAACCAAGTCATTTGCTGCCTGTCACGTATATAGCTTGATCCCAAAAATCTCTGTGCGACATTTGTCTGGGTCGCAGTCTAAATAGCCACCGTTAACAGGGTGTGAGTTAGGTCTCCGATAGTTCCTGCACGTCACGTTCCCAAAAAAACAAAACTACAAAAAAAATATAGAAAACAAAATATATATAAAAAAATTTGTTGTATTTGTTGTTTTAGCTCAGTGATACAAATCCATTTCACACAGCTGCGTGTAACCTTTCTGTGTGTCACAGTTCAGCACACTCACTCCAATCCGTATTTTCTGTCCAGGTGACACTTTCTGTACGTCACTTAATTAAACCAGACTGAACAAGTTTGTGGGTTTCAGTACACCAGGCCCATTTAATTATTTTTTTTATATAATACACTTATATACAGAAAATGTTGAACCCCAGGGCTAAGGGTCGAGGACGAGGACGTGGGCGTGGGCATTCAATTACTGCAGGGGGCAGAGGCCGTGGTCCTGGGCAGGGTGAGACAGTACCTGCTGATGAGGGAGCTGTGGAACGCCGCAGAGCTACACTCCCTAGCTTCATGTCTCAACTTACAGGGACACGTGGTAGAGGACTGTTGAAACCACAACAGTGCGAACAGCTGATCTCGTGGATGGCGGATAATGCTTTAAGTAATTTGTCCACCAGTCAGTCTTCCACGCAGTCCACCCACGTTACACAAGGGAGCACTCCTCTGGCTCCTCCACCTCAACCTCCTTCCCCCCAGTCTGCCCCCTCCCAGGAAAATTTGGAATGCGATCCGGCATACTCTCAGGAACTGTTTTCTGGACCCTTCCCAGAGTCACAAACCACTTCTCAGGTTGCTGCTGACCTCGTTCCCGATGCCCAAGTTTTCCAACTGTCGCAGTCTGTGGGTGATGATGATGATGATGATGACAATGTTGAGTTAGTGGAAGAAGTTTGTAAAGAGGTGTCGAACGATGAGGAGACACGGTTGTCAGACAGTGGTGAAGTTGTTGTAAGGGGAGGAATTCTGAGGGGGAGCAGACTGAGGAATCGGAGGATGACGAGGTGACTGACCCAAGCTGGGTTGATATGCCGAGTGAAGACAGTGCTTTTGAGGCGGAGGCGAGTGCTGCACCAGAACAGGTTGTAAGAGGCAGTGGTGTGGCCAGAAGGAGAAGCAGGGCCAGAGCTGGTGCATCAGCAGCAACTGTTTCACGTAGTGAAGCTCCCGTGGCGAGGCCTAGATGTTCACAAGTCTGGAGGTTCTTTAAAGAAAGTGAGGATGACCGACGGACTGTGGTGTGCAACCTGTGCCACACCAGGATCAGCAGGGGTGCCACCACTACTAGCCTAACCACCACCAGCATGCGCAGGCATATGAGTGCTAAACACCCCACTCAATGGAACCAAGGCCGTTCACCACCTCCTGCGAGTCACACCACTGCTCCTTCCCCTGTGTCACTCGCTGCCTCTGCTAGTCAACCCCCTGCGTCACTCGCTGCCTCTGCTAGTCAACCCCCTGCCCAGGACCCCGGCACAAGCGCCTCCCGCCGGAAAACCGCACCTTCGCCTCCACGATCCTCCACAGTGTCCACCAATGTGTCCCAGTGCAGCGTTCAGCTGTCTTTACAGCAGACGCTGGAGCGCAAGAGGAAATACAGTTCCACCCACCCACATGCCCAAGCACTCAACGTCCACATCTCCAAATTGCTTAGCCTGGAGATGCTGCCCTATAGGCTGGTAGAGACCGAGGCCTTTCGCAATCTAATGGCGGTTGCTGCCCCTCGGTATTCGGTCCCCAGCCGCCACTATTTTTCCCGATGTGCCGTCCCAGCCCTACACCAGCACGTGTCACAGAACATCATCCGTGCCCTGACCAACGCTGTTTCTGAGAAGGTCCACCTAACCACGGACACGTGGACAAGTGCTGCCGGGCAGGGACACTATATCTCACTGACGGCACATTGGGTTAACTTGGTGGAGGCTAGGACCGAGAATGACCCTGGGGCCGCTCATGTACTGCCCACACCGAGGATTGCGGGGCCTACCTCGGTCACGGTCTCTCAGACGTACTATGCCTCCTCCTCCTCCGACCCCTCCTCCTCCTCCACTGAATTACCATCCGTGGGCACTGCGCCTTCAGTCGGTAGCTCTAGGCGCAGCAGCAGTGCCGTGGGTAAGCGCCAGCAGGCGGTGCTCAAACTGCTGAGCTTAGGTGACAAAATGCACACCGCCCAAGAGCTGTTACAGGGCATCACGGCGAGGATTGATGTGTGGCTGGCACCGCTGAACCTCAAGCCAGGCATGGTTGTGTGTGACAACGGGCGTAACCTGGTGGCGGCTCTGCAACTCGGCAGACTGACACATGTGCCATGCCTGGCCCACGTGTTCAATCTCATAGTTCAGCGGTTCCTCAAGACATACCCCAATCTGTCTGATTTGCTCACCAAGGTGCGCTGCATCTGTGCGCATTTCCGCAAGTCCACCACAGATGCTGCCACTCTCAGCGCAGCGCAGCGCCGCCTACAACTGCCCGCTCACCGACTGTTGTACGACGTGCCCACGAGATGGAATTCGACATTAAACATGTTATCCAGAGTTTACCAGCAGCGCAGAGCGATTGTAGACTGCCAGATGTCAACTTCCACCAGAACTGGTAGTCAGGTCAGTCAGATTCCTCAAGTCTACAATGAGGAGTGGACGTGGATGTCTGATATCTGCTAGGTGTTTAGCAAACTTTGAGGAGTCAACATAGATGGTCAGCGGCGATGCCGCCATTATCAGCCTCACCATCCCGCTGCTTTGCCTCTTGAAAAACTCACTGCTCAGCATCAAGTCGGATGCTTTGCGCTTGTCACAAGAGACGGTGGAGGAAGATACGTCGCTTGATAGCCAGAGCACCCTCCGGTCTATTTCTCAGCGGGTATCGGAGGAGGGGGATGAGGATGAGGAGGAAGAGGAGGAGAATGTCGGCGAGACAGTAGAGGGTACCAGTGCTCAGTCCTTAACTCTTGAGCGTGTATGGGCTGAAGAGGAGGACTTGGAGGAGGAGGAGGAAATGGAGAGTCAGGCCAGTGAGGAGAGGGAATTCTTGCGTGTTGGGACTCTGGCGCACATGGCAGACTTCATGTTAGGCTGCCTATCCCGTGACCCTCGCATTAGAAGAATTTTTTCAAACACCGATTACTGTGTGTTCACTCTCCTGGACCCACGGTACAAGCAGAACCTTTCCACTCTCATCCCTGCAGAGGAAAGGAGTATGAGAGTGAATAGATATCAACAGGCCCTGGTGCACAAGCTGAAACAATTCTTCCCATCTGATGCCGCTAGCGGCAGAGGGCATGGTTCTGTGGGCCAAGTAGCGGGGGAGAGTAGGCGAGCAGGCAGCTTGTCCAGCACTGGCAGGGGAACGCTCTCCATGGCCTTTGCCACTTTTATGTCACCCCAGCAAGACACTGTCACCTGTCCCCAGTCTAGGCAGAGTAGGGGGGAGCTGTACAGAAAGATGGTGAGGGAGTACCTAGCTGACCATACCAACGTCCGTAGTGATCACTGTGCTCCATACAACTACTGGGTTTCAAAGCTGGACACGTGGCCTGAACTGGCGCTGTACGCCTTGGAGGTGCTGGCCTGCCCTGCCGCTAGCGTGCTGTCAGAGCGGGTATTCAGTGCAGCTGGTGGCGTCATCACCGATAAGCGTACACGCCTGTCAACTGACAGCGCTGACAGGCTGACGCTTATTAAAATGAACAAAGCCTGGATTTCACCGGAATTCAAATCTCCGGGGGAAAGCAGCTAAAGATTAACATTACTTATGTATCCGATTCCTCTTCTCTACTCCTCCTACTCCTCCTCCTCCTCCATATCGTCTTTGCCTAACGCTGACCAAAAAAACGCCATTTTTCAGAGGTCCAACTGGCACTCTTTTACCACAATTTTTCAGGAGGGCCCCCTACAGGCCCTCTCTCCAAACAATTTTTCCGGAGGTCCACCTACAGGCCCTCTGTCCAAACAATTTTTCCGGAGGTCCACCTACAGGCCCTCTCTTCAAACAATTTTTCCGGAGGTCCACCTACAGGCCCTCTGTCCAAACAATTTTTCCGGAGGTCCACCTACAGGCCCTCTGTCCAAACAATTTTTCCGGAGGTCCACCTACAGGCCCTCTCTCCAAACAATTTTTCTGGAGGTCCACCTACAGGCCCTCTGTCCAAACAATTTTTCCGGAGGTCCACCTACAGACCCTCTGTCCAAACAATTTTTCCGGAGGTCCACCTACAGGCCCTCTGTCCAAACAATTTTTCCGGAGGTCCACCTACAGGCCATCTGTCCAAACAATTTTTCCGGAGGTCCACCTACAGGCCCTCTGTCCAAACAATTTTTCCGGAGGTCCACCTACAGGCCCTCTCTCCAAACAATTTTTCCGGAGGTCCACCTACAGGCCCTCTGTCCAAACAATTTTTCCGGAGGTCCACCTACAGGCCCTCTCTCCAAACAATTTATGTCTTTTTCCTATCTTTCTCTCTCTCCAAACTATTTTTCCGGATAGCTGCCATATACGGTATTAAACTGAGTAGTATACATAGAACACTTACCACACTTGATCTATACCAGGGGTGCACAACCTGCGGCCCGGGGGCCACATGCGGCCCTTGATACCATTCTGTGTGGCCCCATCCATCTGGTAACAGACATGTATGTCCATGTTTTAAGGCTGCTCACATGCATTTTTCATGTATTTCTCCCATTAGATGGCACTCCTGGAACTGTAACTAGACATTAATGGTATACACTGTGTGTTCAATCTGCCATAAATACAGTATTTCAGTTGGTAATACCCCTTTAAATTTTATTTTCGGCCCTTGACGTTGTTTCAGTCGGACAATGTGGCCCCCACCCAGAAAACGTTGTGCACCCCTGATCTATACTGAATGTCACTTTTAAAATTACGTCACTTTCGTCTCTTTCTCTCATTTGTCTGGGTTGCAATTAAGCAGACCACGTCTGCCTAATCTAATAGTTTCCGTGTAATTGCTCCATACTGCACGTTTTTTTTCCTCTCTTTATCTCTCTCCAAACTATTTTTCCGGATAGGTGCCATATACGGTATTAAACTCAGAAGAATACATACCGTACCGGTTGATGCTACAGTTTTTCCAAATCCATTCTGGCTGTTGTCACCACCACACACGCTAGCCCAGGGGGCACTCCTTTGGCTCTTCCAGCTCAACCTCCTTCCCCCCAGCCTGCCCCCCACCTACAGGCCCTCTCTCCAAACAATTTACCCGGATAGGGGACGTATTAGATATTATACTGATTTTTATTTGTTCCTCTTTTAATTGCCTCCTGACCTGTGATAGGCAGAGCATGGACACGTCCCCTTAGCTGCAGTAGGAAAGACACTCCCCTGGCCAGAGCAAGCTCTTTTTCCGTTTTCCGTGGTCGAAATATCCATGAAATATAAGGTCCCAAGATAGGGGACGTATACGGTATTAAACTGAGAAGAATCGATACCGTACCGGTTGATGCTAGAGTTTTTCCAAATCCATCCGGCTGTTGTCACCACCACACACGCTAGCCCAGGGGGCACTCCTCTGGCTCTTCCAGCTCAACCTCCTTCCCCCCAGCCTGCCCCCCACCTACAGGCCCTCTCTCCAAACAATTTACCCGGATAGGGGACGTATTAGATATTGTACTGAAGTTTTTTTTGTTCTTCTTTTAATTGCCTCCTGACCTGTGATAGGCAGAGCATGGACACGTCCCCTTAGCTGCAGTTGGAAAGACACTCCCCTGGCCAGA
The DNA here is from genome assembly GCA_900303285.1 of Rhinella marina. NCBI lineage: Eukaryota > Metazoa > Chordata > Amphibia > Anura > Bufonidae > Rhinella > Rhinella marina. Next base: position 46,810 of record ONZH01006528.1, on the reverse strand, counting down.
GCAAGCTCTTTTTCCTTTTCCGTGGTCGAAAAATCCATGAAATATAGGGTCCCAAGATAGGGGACGTATACGGTATTAAACTGAGAAGAATCGATACCGTGCCGGTTGATGCTACAGTTTTTCCAAATCCATTCCGGCTGTTGTCACCACCACACACGCTAGCCCAGGGGGCACTCCTCTGGCTCTTCCAGCTCAACCTCCTTCCCCCCAGCCTGCCCCCCACCTACAGGCCCTCTCTCCAAACAATTTACCCGGATAGGGGACGTATTAGATATTGTACTGATGTTTTTTTTTGTTCTTCTTTTAATTGCCTCCTGACCTGTGATAGGCAGAGCATGGACACGTCCCCTTAGCTGCAGTAGGAAAGACACTCCCCTGGCCAGAGCAAGCTCTTTTTCCTTTTCCATAGTCGAAAAATCCATGAAATATATGGTCCCAAGATAGGGGACGTATACACTATTAAACTGAGAAGAATCAATACCACACATGCCCCACTAGGAGAATTTGGAGTAATGGTGGGATTAGGCAGCCTCAGAGGCATCCATGCATGCTACCCCTGCTGTTTCCTGTCCATTTCCGTGGTGTTTCCATCATTTTCTGAGGTTTCCAGGTTTTCACCCAGCCTTCCCTAGGCAGTGCCTTGGTCCCCTGGAAAAATGCTCGAGTCTCCCATTGACTTCAATGGGGTTCGTTATTCGAAACGAGCACCCGAGCATCGGGAAAAGTTTGACTCAAATAACGAGCACCCGAGCATTTTAGTGCTCGCTCATCTCTAGTTGTGACTTTTTTGTGACTTTTGCAAAAGTTGCACATAGTAAATGAGCCATAATCCAGGTCTAATCTCACTTTTAGCTAATAACAAAGACCACTGTGAAAAGTGGTGAGGATAACAAAATGTCGCAAAACTGTTGCAGTTGCCATGACTTCTTTACACCACAAAACTGACATATCTGATTCTATGAATGACCCTCTATTTCCTTATCATATTCAGAATATGTTTTTTATGCTTAGAAGCTAATTGGGGTCATTTAACAAACTGGTGTAAAGTAGAACTGGCTTAGTTTCCCATTGCAACCAATCAGAATCCATCTTTCATTTTCCAAAGAACCTGTCAAAAATGAAAGGTGGAATCTGATTGGTTGCTATGGGCAATTGAACCAATTGTACTTTACACCAGTTTGAAAAATGATTCCAATTATGTATTGCTCGAAATCATATATTGTGTCTGTGAATAAACCAGTAATATGTTTTAGGTTTCTAAGTATAAAAAACACTATTATATATTAATAAGTTTATTATTATTATTATTATTATTATTATTATAATAGTATATACTTTTATTATGCTTTCAATATGAGAGAAAAAATAACATAAGAAAAAGATATATAAGTCTCTTCTGGGACTTGATTTTTGGATCTCTAAATGCAAGACTGACCATTTACTACTAAGTTATAGCATTGCCACAGAAAAAGGAATGCTTTTTCTATGGTTAGAAAGCTAACACATATTACTGGTGTCATTATATTATATATATTCACATTATGCTTGTTTATAAAGCAGTAATATGCATATTAAATTTCTAAGCATATCTCAATGTGGTTAAGTTAGAGTAAGCACTGTATATGATATGTACATGCTAGGACACAGCCCTGCCTTCAGAATGATGAGGTCTAGCCCTGTCAATCAAGGAGGGGTAGCAGACCACAGGGAGTGTTACAAAGAAGTGCTCCATCCCCTGGTGCTCTAAAGTTCTAATTTGCATATGAATAAAACACAGGTATCTCTGCAGCTGTTTAGCATACAGACAAAAGAAAGCTATCGTTTATTATGTTTAATAGGGTTAATCATGCTTTGAGAGCCTCTTTAAGTCATTTTAAAAAGCCATTGCCAAAACCAAAGGTCTCAAATGCCAACCACATATACTCAGCACTGTCAAATGCCGTGGTAATGTCAAGTGACAGAACTACCCCATCCAACCTAAGTGGGGATAGAAAAACATTTCCTCAAACTGACAGAAGCTGGTTGAGATAGTACAAAACCAGCTTGGCTTCCATTTACAATATACATTATTGTAAGATTACTTGTGTTAAACAATTTGCTAAACTTTTACTAAAAATGTAAGTTACGATTTAAGAAAGAGAAGGGACAGTAGGAATTCAATGCTCAAGGAATCCTTAACCCAGCTTTAAAGTCACTGTGACTAACACCTCCTCTATGGACCTTGGAAGCACACTCTTCTTAAAGAGAGTCATTAATTACCCTGAGAAAATAAGGAAGTATTCCATTACTAAATCTAACATAAACATCAATGGGAAGGCTGTCTAGGCCAAGAGCCTTGGGCCAAGAGCCACATACAATTCCTAAAAGGAAACTGGCAAATCCATATAATACCTTTGTTGCTCAGTAATATTTGGTAGATTTAAATGTTATAAATTCTCTCCGGTAATATGAAGACCTTGAAGTATAGAGGTCAGCATAATTCCTGAATTTCTCAAGTATGTCTGAGGTTTTATTTTTATTAGCTAGGAATTTACCCATTTCTGAACCTTCAGTAAACAACTGACGAAAAATATATTACATTGACCCAAGATCAATTCTTAGCATTGTTGTGTATGAAAAAAACTTATTTTTAAGATTTGTTTTCATCGGACGGATTATTTATAAAAGATAGGCCTCTACTCTTTCACTTTCTTTACCCATCCATGATGATAGTTTAGATTTTCTGACCTTCTCTAGGAGAACCCACCTAAAAAAGGTCTATCCCATCAAAAGTATTAAGTGGTGGAACACTCATTAAAGGTGTTATCTTGGATTTGTATATTGATGGTTTAACACGTTGTAAGTATGGGTCATCAGTAGCAGATCGGCGGGGATCTGCTCCTGACACCCCGCCTATCAGCTGTCCTGGCACCAGAACTACACCACTCAGTACAATGCAGCGCTGCTCACATTCAGGTGAATGGAAATGGCATAGCAGTTAACCAGTACCTTCTACCACACAGTGGACAGAGCTGTGTAGTTCCATCTCTGGAGCTACCGCAGAACATCAGAGTCACCTACCACACTGTCCTATTATGATAAGTATTGGCCACTATTGTGTGGTGAAGAGCTAATCCAGATATCTAAACTACCTTTTATGATGAAAGTGATGTTCATGGTACAATATCTGGGAAATGGCTTTGAAGCACTAATAAAGTAGGTCTATAAGCCTGTTTAACACACAGCAAATACTGCTTGTCACGCTGTGTGTCCTCATAATCACCGGTGACATCTATAATAAATGTCCTCTCCTGCCATTGTCCTGGGCCTGCAACAGAACTGTGCAAATAGTGTGTGTAATGCAGAACAGTCTTTTCCATTGGGCCATGGCCTTGCTTTTCCAGTTCTGCTTGGCCGTGTGTGGCTGGTTCCTATAATAGCCGTTGTTACCTGATCCCTTGCATGTAAGCATAGTTCTGCACGAATGAAGAGCAAACCAAGGATCAGTCACAAGAGCACCATTGTACTACCTCTAATTAGAGAGGCTTCTCCGCCTTTATGTCACAGCAGAAGGCAAACTTGAAAAATGGACTGTGCTTTATTTGCATACCAGAAGCTGATAGTTAGTAAAAACTTGTCCTCCACGTATTAAACAAACTTGCGCTGAGAAAAGAGCAGTGCCCCGGTGTCAGGACCAATAAAACATATCATTATTTACTTTCAAAGGCGGCTCTGACATGTAAATTTCATTTATGAAAGGTTATGTGTTCACAGGCATTGCAAGCGGCAATTGTCCGATAGCAACAAAGTACAGAATGTCCTAACTAGCTTAATAACTGAGAATAACAGGAACATACGGATTTGTACTCACAGCTAGTTATGTGTTATCAGTGCCGGGGCATTGCAGGATTTCATGTGGGTCAGACAAGTTAGAAGTATTTGGTAATCTAGATTTACATATTCCATACATATCTACAGTGGTTCCTCAGGTTACAGTATTAATTAGTTCAGGGCGACCATTGTAAGTTGAAACCAATGTAACTTAACTCTATGGAAGACTGGTAATTGGTTCCAAAGCCCAAAAATGTTACTCCAAAATAAGAAAAAGTCAAGTTTTAAGAAAAATAACCAAGACAGATAAATCAAGTCCTTACATATAACAGTCAGGAATAGCTGCTGGAAGCTGTAAATCACTTTCTATGGTGAGGACAGGAGCTTCTTTAGGGTCTTGCATGTACCAGGAAAATAACATGAAGCCGCAGCTCACCTGGTGTCCACAGGATTTCATGGGATTGTCAATCAAGATGGCGGCAGTGGGCTCTTCGTGCTCAAAAGGATGAGGTAAGTATGATTTTTTTTTAACCCCATTTCAGGGAAAATTGATTCTTATCACGGAGCACAAGGAAATTTGGCTTCGCAGGGAATCGAATAAGCATAAGGGCTCATGCACACGAACGTATTTTCTTTCCGTGTCTGTGATACCCAACATATTATAAAGCCCTATTCATATTTTTTTTGAAAGTAGACACCTGGCCCCTTGTGGTACTGACACCCAGAGTGTTACACTCCTGTGCTATGTTTCTTCATGATAACTAAGAAGGTCAGGATCAGGTAACCCTAGATGTTCACACATGATGTATACGCGTGGATTTTCCATCACAGTATCTAGAGTACAAAAAGAACATTACAGTACCAGCAAAGTGGATGAGATTTTCTAAATGCCCCGCTCATTTATCATTTTCCATGCCAGTGTTTGTCATGGAAAATGGCTTAAATCTACGTCAGCATGAGGTCTTACATAAAGTTGAGTCTGTCACATGGCCTGCTGGACGAACAGCAAAACTTATGTAGAGGCCTTGGCCTCTACATAACTTTGGTAGCACAGAGGGACTTGAGACCAGTCTTGATAAATGTCTCCCAAAGTATATGTGCACCTTAGACTATAGACTCAAGTCAGAAGATAACATCTTTTGGGTTCCAGGCAGTATGACCTCCTGTGAAGCTATCTTCTGCTTTTCTCTATGGGGAGTGAAAAAAATGTGCACAAAGGTTTGCATCTGAGGTGGCTACGTGACTTGGAGGGTTGCTAGCCTTGTCTATCTGCATCATAGATTCTCTTCCAATGTTTTGACTGAAATGCTGGCTTTAACACAACTGCTACTGCATTCCTTGTCCATCACTTGTATCTTACAACACATTCTTACTGATTGGACTCTCATTCCTGTCGGTACGTTAGACTACCAAGAAAAGAAAGGCACTTGTAACAAGTGGTCATAACGTCTTACAAGTGCTTGGGATCAGGGCTGCACTACAAAACTATCATTCTTCACTTTGTACAACTGCCTAAGGCCACATGCACATGTCACAGAGGCAGCACGGCAGCACTCAGAGTCTCATATATATCTGAAAAAAAACTTCATTGGTTTCTATAAGAAACCAGAGGAAAACCGGAAGATACAAAGGATCATGCAATTCTATGGTAGCCCTATTATAGCACCATACAAAAGAGTGCAGTAGTATTGCCACTCTGTGGCCCACAAGGGATGCGTGGTGGTGGTGTTGGAGAGGATGGGAGTGGTGGCAGTGGCTACAAGAGTGGTTGTAGACCTCACGGTGGCTAACCCTGCTTCAGCACTCTCCCAGGCCGTGCATGCAGTGAGTGGAAGGGCAGCACATCCCTTCTTCCACTCTGGGCACACCATGGATTTTGAAGCCTCCTGTCTGGTGGTGGCTGGGATGTCCTTGATATCTAGTGGGTAGCAGGGTGCAAGGCAGCAGGGCAGGTACTGGGCCGGTGGATAGTGGAGACAATAAACAGGCTGGTTTGACCATAGTAAACAACAGTCTCTTTACTTGGAGAGGATAGGTGGCACAGTGCAAATGTAAGTAGTAGGCACAGTTCTCAATATATCACAAGGCTGGTGTTTCCCAAAAGGCTGTGTATAGGGGTTAAGCATGGAGAAAAAAACACATACTGTAGTCCAGCTTCCAAAAATATAAAAAATAGGCTTTATTTCATGTGCTCAGTAAAAACATACCTAGCAAAAACACATCTACGCGTTTCGGATCTATGAATGTCATGAGGAAGGAGCGACATTCACAGATCCGAAACGCGTAGATATGTTTTTGCTAGATATGTTTTTACTGAGCACATGAAATAAAGCCTATTTTTTATATTTTTGGAAGCTGGACTACAGTATGTGTTTTTTTCTCCATGACGTGGTAGCACTCCTTCCCAGTGCTGTCGTGCCTCCTGCATTTAATTACTATACCAGGTGAGCAATACGTGTTTTGCCTTTTTTGTCATAGGGGTTAAGCAGTATGATGATCCCCTTTAAGTCTCTTTCTAGATGTACTATGCAATAATCCCAATTGACCAAAGGCATGTAAGTACTGTCTCAATATATCTGCAATGCCCAACTGCGGGGTGCAGCTCTAGAATGGATCCACTATAGCAAAGTGACTTCAGTCCTTATGGGAACCTAATCTAATACCTATCTCTATATAGTTCAAGGACAGTAGAACTTGATATAAAATTTACATGCCAAACTCCCAATTTAGCTTTAAAGGCTATGGACAATGGCATTTTTTTTCACTGCGTTTCACTGAGGGGGCACAAATCTGGGAATCGCTACTGTGAGGGGTCACATATCAGGGCATATTACTGTGAGAGGGCACATATCAGGGCATAACTTCTGTGAGGGGGAACATATCTGGACATAACTACTGTGAGGGTGCACATATCAGGGCATACCTACTATGAGGGGGCACATATCTGTCATAACTACTCTGAGAGGGCACATATCAGGGCATAACTTCTGTGAGGGGGAACATATCTGGACATAACTACTGTGAGGGTGCACATATCAGGGCATACCTACTATGAGGGGGCACATATCTGTCATAACTACTCTGAGGGGGCACATATCTGGACATAATTACTGTGAGGGGGAACATATCTGGGCATCGTTACTGTGAGGGGGCACATATCTGGACATAACTACTGTGAGGGGGCATATATCTGGACATAACTACTGTGAGGGGGCACATATCTGTCATAACTACTGTGAGTGGGCACATATCTGGGCATAATCTGTGAAGGGGGCACAATGTGGGCATAAATACTGTGTGGTGGCATAAAGGGGGAATAATTACTATGTGGGGGCATTTAGGGGACTGGGTTGGATTAGGTGTTTAGTAAGAGTGCCGCACATAGTGTCCCTCTTCCTTCTTTTCCAAAGTTGGGAGGTATGGTACGGTACTATTCTCTACGTGTACTACATGTACTGGACTTATCTCTACATCTACATATTGCACTATTCTTTACCTGAAGTACCTAAAGTACTTTGTACTGTACTTCTAGATACCTGTTCTACATGTAGCATGCTACTCTTTTCGGCACTCCATGTATTGTACTGCTCTCTACCTGTACTACATGCACTGTACTGATCTCTTCTGTACTATATGTACTGTACTGCTCTCTACTTCCACCATTTATGATGTACACATCTTTACCTATTCTACAAGTATAATGAAGTAAAAGGATAAGCAGCTTCTACAGGGATGCAAAGAATCACAGTCCAAGTTCAATGTATGCAAAGTTTCATCTGCTCCATGCAGGCATTTTCAAGCTTCAAGCATGAACCCAAAATATGAGAATAACAAGGACCATTGAATGTGCAATAATGTTTTTGTTCAGCTTAACTAATGTCCATGAGATGTGTTCTCCTTAGTCTCCACATGAGCTCTTGAAGTGGGTTTATAATAGCGTGTTATATAATATTATATAAGTAAACAGCCGCACATGGTGTGGACAACATAGTGTTAACCAGTTCTGGTTTTAAAGCAGATGTGTACCTAGCCAGTTATGTACAGTAGGTCCTGGGACATAGAACTTTTCATAAATCTCTTAATCCGAATGTCCTACTAACATAGTTCCAGTTGAATATTACCTGTATGATGAGAGGTTAGGCAAACATTAACCTGGCAGGACCTAATCAGGTTTTTCTATCCTCCTCTGTACTTTGAACCCGTAGTTAATTTCTATAATTTTTCATGGCAAGCTTTTCTCACGTAGCTTGGTCTTGTATGCTGGCTGTCCTCTACGAGAGAAAGGTGCTCATAGGGTGAACATGTTAGAATATGTGGTCCCTAGAGGGATGAATTATGCTCACCTGAACAATAGACACAAACATTGGTCATAACCAGTCCACTCATCCCTACCTTGTACATATCGCAGATGAAGTCAAACTGTTCTAAAAAGTGCGCTGCTGAATAGTGTATACTGTATGTTTAGTGTAAAATGTATATACTACATAATGTACGGATGAATAAATCGGAAAATTCATATACAGTACATTCTAAATACAAAGAGTCAAAACTGGGCTAGATAATAGGATAATGGGGCAATCACCATGGACCTCCATATGGACCATAAAGGTGTTTTCCAGTTTGCATGAACTTCCTTTAAAATAATCATTTATGAAGATGACTGTAATTTTGTAATGCATTACTTTACCTTTATTGTTCCTATCTCCTGTTCTGGGCTGTGGTCACATGACCATGTCCATGAGGCTCTTTCCTATTTCCTGTGATGTTATGTCCATGGATGGGGCAGTGATAGGGGAGTGTCTATGTAATTAGCTGGGTGGGAGGAGCTGTAAGATAGCTGGGTGTTGTTAGCGGCAGTGATAGGGGAGTGTCTAGGTGACTAGCTGGGTGGGAGGAGCTATAAACTAGCTGGGTGTTGTTAGGGTCAGTGATAGGGGAGTGTCTATGTATCTAGATGGGTGGGAGGAGCTGTAAACTAGCTGGGTGTTGTTAGGGTCAGTGATAGGGGAGTGTCTATGTAACTAGATGGGTGGGAGGAGCTATAAACTAGCTGGGTGTTGTTAGAGGCAGTGATAGGGGAGTGTCTATGTAACGAGCTGGTGGGAGGAGCTATAAACTAGCTGGATGTTGTTAGGGGCAGTGATAGGGGAGTGTCTATGTAACTAGCTGGAGGGGAGGAGCTATAAACTAGCTTTGCATTGTCAGGGGAGGTGCTGGAGGTATGGTAGAGAAAAGAGAAGTGCATCATGGGTTTGGTTGGATACAGCAACAGGAAGTGCTACATACAGGATGGAACCTATGCATAGAGGCGATCTGTTTACATGGTGAAAACTGGTCTAAATTGTGGGGGAAAAAAGCATGAGGAAGATGTACATGAGGTAAGAAACTACATGAGCATATCTGTTAAGAATCAGAGTAATTCCAGAAAGCCCCTTTAATGGTATCTCTACCATCCACCAATTAAAAATTGATTTAAACAAACTGAATATTCACTCTCAATCTCGGTCAGGGACAACGTGCCACTAGCATCACCTTAGGCTACATTCACATCAAATTAAAATGCGTAATTCCATGACAGAAATCTGAGTCTGTACCTTTCGATTTATGCTGCGGACTTGCTGTGGATATGCTGGAGGTGTGCAGCAGAATGGCACAAGGATTAACCCTAGTGTCAATGGGGATGATGATGATTATTGAGGTATCCTGCTGAAATGAGTGATACTTATTTCCATGGTGGAATATTTTTCTGCTTCTTGGCCAGAAATCCATACAGAAATTTCCTGATGCACATTATGTCCCGGTTGCTGAACCCCATTCTAATGCATGAGATGTGAATATTATTTGGATTTAGATGCAGAATCTACATGTAGACGTCACATGTGGACATGTAATAAGTCAGTGATATCACGTATCTTATGTATGGCATAAGCAGTGAGAGGTAAAAAAAACACTGCTACCATCATGGAAAGGATAGGAAACACACACGGTACATACTAAACTCTCTCTCGCTTTTACTCTCTCTCTTTCTCTCTCCCTCTCCCCTTTACTCTCCCTCTTTCTCTCTCTCTTTCTCCCTTTTACTCTCTCTCTCTCTTCTCCCTTTTACTCTCTCTCACTTTCTCCCTTTTACTGTCTCTCCCTTTCTTTCTCTCACTTTCTCCCTTTCTCTCTCTCGCTTTCTCCCTCACACTTTTCTTTCTCTCTCTCACTTTCTCTCTCATGTTTTCCCTTTTTCTCCATCACTTTATCTCTCTCACTTTCTTCCTTTTTCTCTCTCTCACTTTCTCTCTCTTCCTTTCTCTCTCTCCCTTTCTCTCTCTCCCTTTCTCTCACTTTCTCTCTCTCTTTCTCCCTTTTTCTCGCTACCTTTTTCTCTCTCCCTTTTTCTCACTACCTTTCTCTCTTTCCCTTTCTCCCTTTTTCTCGCTACCTTTCTCTCTCTCCCTTTCTTTCTTTCTTTCTTTCTTTCTTTCTTTCTTTCTTTCTTTCTTTCTTTCTTTCTTTCTTTCTTTCTTTCTTTCTTTTTTTCTTTCTCCCTCCCTCTTTCTTTCTTCTTTCTGCACAGCCTACAGCACTTGTCCAAAGCGCCTCCATGGACAACTCTATCACAAAGCACATTTCTTTGCAAGTAGGGTGCAAAGAAATTCCGTGTTCATCGCTGATCACAGCATCTAAGATAAATATAAAGGGCCTTCAGGGGTTGATCAGTAAAAAAAAAGAATTAAACTATACTTACCTTATCAATTTGAGTACAAACAGGCTGCCATGGCCATCTTGCATGAAGATCCAGCGCAAAATCTCATGCAGTGCGTGATGCACAGGACTTTCAAGCAAGATGGCTGTGGCGGCCTCTTCGTGCTCAAATGTATGAGGTGAATATGATTTTTTTTTAATTTTCCCACCATTTCAAGGAAAATTGATTAGTTACCATGAAGGACGAGAAAATTTGGCTTCGTGACAAATTGAATTTTCTGATCGAAGTCCACTTTGAGTACTTCGATTCGCTCAACACTAACTGTATGTTATTGTGCTGAAATATTGTGGATATTGACTACTGCAGGTGAATGTGGCTTGGCCGCATCTGGTCAGCCATAGCTTCTGGCTTTACCCTTGGAGGTTCTATAAGAGCCTTATATTTAGCTGCACTGGCCCTCACTTATGTTGATCTGGCCCTGAACACACAACCTTCTTCTTTCTCAGTCATGACCTTTCAGTCATTTCAACAGAATTTTTCTGTGGTTGCCAACATTTTTCCCTCATTTGAGCAAATATTCTGTGTCCAGACTATCAAATTGGAGGTGAAACAATAGTTTTATTCACTTCAAACAGACTTGTTTCTCAATACAATCCCTTTTAGCCAGTTGAGCATAGTATGAGCACATTTTTCCACCGGTATTCTTGCCACCAGTCTGAACCAGTGTAGGCTTACACCATTCGCAGAATGCAAATCTGCCCCATGTTTTTTGCTGCATTTTTTTTTTGGTTTGTAAAAACTACCTTAAAATTCATGCATTTTTTTTTCAAGCATTATTTTGTGGCGGTGTTTTTAAGTCACACACCATTGACCACGGATCACAACATGGTTAGGTTGAGACTTGCAGCTGGCTACTGTTTGCTCATGCCGTTAGACCCAAGTTCGGGCCAGAATTTTTGGACGTGATATGGATGCAAAAAATATGGAAATATAGGTTGAGGTTCTCTCAGGCATAAAATATAGCAGCTAATCCTTGAAATGCTGAAGACAGCTTCCCATTTTATCTGTCTACTGTTGCGGTCATGAGGACTTATTAGCAGCGGTTTCACCTATGGGTGTCTTAACAAAGAAGCTATGATGTGCTGACATGGAATCCTGACCCTGCCAAGCGTTGCTGGCTTCCTGGCTATTTTCAGAAACAGAGATGCCAATTTGCTTTGGACTAGATAAAAATAATGACATTTCCAGTGGTCTAGAACATCTGCTTTATAACTACAGGTTGACATATGTCAGCCAGCTAGGCCTTCAGCACAACACAGCGAAAATTCATTTATCCTTAAAATCATCATTTGACCCAAGTCTAATTCATCACCTGTACTCAAGTCTAATTCATCACCTGTACTCCAGTGATGTTCCATATTTGCAACACTAGTGTGGCTGAGGGTGGACTGCACCAATATATTAAACAAAATATAGAAAAAAAAAGAAATATAATGAGCCTTTAAATCATCATCATCACATTGTCCACAAAGTAACTTCAAGACTAGAAACTCTGGAGTAGCTGCAACCAGACAGAAACCATTCAGGGGCTTCTGATTCTATGACTATACAGTTTCTCCAATGCATTATGAGTAGTTGTTCAACCTTCTAATATACTTCATATTTCAGTTCATCAGTATTTCAAGATCATTGCTTGCAGTGAGTTATGAGAACATCAGAAGAGATTGGAATCATGGTCTGAAGATGTTACATTAACACAAGTAGCTTGTTAGGGCAGAAAGTCCATATTTGCTTAAAGGGGTTGTCTCACTTCAGCAAGAGGTATTTATCATGTAGAGAAAATGAATACAATGTAATTACTAATGTATTATGATTGTCCATATTGCTTCCTTTTGCTGGTTGGATTTATTTTTCTATCACATTATATACTGCTTGTTTGCTGTGATCCAGCAGTGGTGGTCATGCTTGCACAGAATAGGAATCAATGCCAGCCTCTCTGGTAGGCCAGTGCTTTTTCCTGTGGTGTACAAGCACGGCCACCACTGCTGGATTGCAAGGTGATGGAAAAATGAATCCAACCAGCAAAGGAAGCGATATGGATAATAACAATACATTAGTAAGTGCCATGTAGTAACTTTCTCTACATGATAAATGCTATTTGCTGTAGTGAGACAACCCCTTTAATGACCTGAGCATCTGTGTCAGTTTGGCATGATCAGGACATATGTATAACCTATGTTTCCTTTTGACAAGCAGAGATCTCTGAAATGGTGAAGAATCCATGAAAGCTGTGTACTAAGGCTATGTTCGCATCAGCGCTATAATTTTCCGTTTTTCTGCTCCGTTATAGGAGCAGAATAACAGAAATAACACAAGTGTTGAAATTGACAGATATCGGATATTAGAGGAAATTAACAAATCCCATTGACTGTAATAGAATCCGTCCAGTTTCCTTTCGGAGGAACATTTTTAGTGGAGAAAAAAGTCCTGCATGCAGGGCTTTTCTCTCTGCTACTTTTCATGAACTCTGTGATGGAGCCTCCAATGCAGAGTTGAACATAGCCTAAGAAAACTGTTTTTGTTGCCCAGAGCAACCAATGAGAACAAAAGTTTAATTTTTTAGGAGCACTATTACAAATAAAAGCTGCATCGTAATTGGTTGTTGGGAAACAGAGACTGAACTAGCTAGACTGTTTTTATCAATATTAGTTCTGTAATTTTACACTTTGTGTACCACCATTAACATTAACTAATTAAACACAGAGTAGGAAACTCCAGCTCACCTAGTCCAAGGAAGTTAATTGTGTTTTGACAGATCTGATCCAAGACCGCTTTGATCTGGGAATGAAGGAGTTCAGCACTGATTTATAAAGTCCACAGATCCTTTATTGAATTCACAACGACACAAAATACAATGGGGACATGCCCTCTATTCACTCTTTTCAGACGTTAGATGTCCTTAGTCTTAATTGTACTTAGTTATGACTAAGGACATCTAATGTCCAAAACGCGTTAACTGGAGCATTGGAGGGCATGTCCCTATAGTATTTTGTGTCAATTAAGGATTTGTGGATTTTATAAATCAGTGCACTCCCAGAAAGACTAATTACTGCATGTCCACTTACTAAGGCTACTTTCACACTAGCGTTTCTATTTTCCGGTATTGAGATCAGTCTTAGGGTCTCAATACCGGAATGAAACGCTTCCATTTTATCCCCATTCATTGTCAATGGGGATAAAAACGTAACTGAACAGAACGGAGTGCTCCAAAAAGCATTACATTCCGTTTGGTTGCGTTTCCATACCAGAAAGCAAACCGCAGCAAGCTGCGATTTTCTTTCCATCATGGGATGTGGAGCAAAACGTCATGACCCACAATGCAAGTCAATGGGGACGGATCCATTTAACTCTGACACAATCTGACACAATAGAAAACGGATCCGTCCCCCATTGACTTACAGTGGCGTTCATGACGGATCCGTCTTAGCTATGTTAAAGATAATACAAACGGATCCGTTCATAACGGATGCAGACGGTTGGTTTGGAAAGCAGTTGACAGTTGACAGCAGTTTGGCCTTTCCCAGATGTGCTAATTTTGCATGTTGGTGGGAGTGATGTGGATAGGGTCAAAATGTATAACTTGTGGGAAATAAAGAAAGATTTTTCTTTGCTCAAACATATGTTCCCAAACACAGCTTTTGAATTTTCAGAAGTTGTGCTCCACAGTGTCTGTTTTTGAACAAAAATTAGAAAGAGTCTTTTAGGAAACGTTTATGACAATTCTGGCTGGTTTTTCGTAGGTATTTTGACTTGGAGGGTTTGCAGATTGCAAAAATGGCTGAGGTTTTTTTTTTTTTGGGTGGGGGGAGGGGGCATGTCATCTTGATGTCATAGATTTTAGCCCATGGTACTAACCTACAAAGAGAAAATGTTTCATATAGCACTTGCCCTCCTTTGCTCCCCCAATGCCACTGTCTCTGCTGCAGCTAAACAAGAAAGTAGGCAACTACATAAGGTTGGAACCCAGGAGGAGGATCCTACAACGTGCCCTTGCGCCATGGAGACTACAGCAAAGAGGTAGCGAGGGAGGACAAGTACTAAGTGAAAGATTTAGGCAGGTTAGTACTATAGGCTAATTAGAGGAAATTACTGGAGAATCCTAGCGATATGCCCCATTGTCTATGCTGGAACAACCCCTTTAATATTGGTTGATTTTTTTTTTTATGTTACTCTTATGAAACATTGCAACTTATTTATACAAAAAAATAGTTTTTGTGTTTTATTATCAGTAAATACATTTTGTAGATTGAGGCTTGTGATACCATGTCATGTATTACGGTATATTGTATGATATCTGATTTTCATTTTTACCTCAATCATGGCATAATAGACTTAATGGGAGTCTACCACCTCCAAAATCAGTTTCTGCCATGCAGAGTAGATATCTCAAAACCTAACAATACCTCATACAGATTTAAAGGGATTAAAGGGGTTTCTGGTAGATTCTTTCTTTTTATTTCATAGAGATAAAGCATGTTGTTGCAGAATCTCCTAATAGGAGGGCACAAGTCTTTAAAGGGATTCTGTCAGCAGGATATTGGGTATAGAGATAATTACATCTCTATACCGGCCTTACTGCTGTGATTGTAAATATGTAAGTGTAATTGTTATTAGGGCAGTAGTTTACATAAAAAAGCATTTTTATTAACATGTGAAATACCTGGATAAGGAGCCCAAGGGGAGGTCCTGCGAGCCGTTAGAGCCCGGGCACGCCGCAGATTTCGGAGCCCAGCACCGCCCTCCAGCTAATTATGCACGCCCCTTCAGCGCTGTCTTCTCCCCCGGCTGCGGCGCATCTCGCGCATGCGCCGTGCATACAAGAGTCTGTGCCGCAGCCGGAGGAGAAGACAGCGCTGAAGGGGCATGCATAATTAGCTGGAGGGCGGTGCCGGGCTCTGAAATCTGCGGCGTGCCCGGGCTCCAACGGCTCGCAGGACCTCCCCTTGGGCTCCTTATCCAGGTATTTCCCATGTTAATAAAAACGCTTTTTTATGTAAACTACTGCCCTAATAACAATTACACTTACATATTTACAATCACAGCAGTAAGGCCGGTATAGAGATGTAATTATCTCTATACCCAATATCCTGCTGACAGAATGCCTTTAACTCAACATTGCAGTCCTGCAGCTGCTGATGTTGGGCCTTCACAATTTTACTCCTTAGCCTATTGTACTGCTGGGTCACTCCGTACACATGTAGCATATTGGGGTCAGGTTCTTCATCTCACAATATCTCACAACACCCTCTCTCTCTCCGGTGAGCCAGAAAGTTAATGTCAAAAGTTCTTAAAAGTTTGGTGCACTTTTGGGAGGTTTGGAGCCCTGCTCTACACAAGTTCTCCCTAACAGGATAAAAGGTACAATAGGGCATAACACATTAACTCAATTATACTAACAGTCCACAACCTGTTCAGGAAGAAAGGCACGTAATAACCTTTGGTAAGGGGAGGGGGTGCTAGTAAACCCCTGCATGTATCTACCAATTATATGATGACCAGCTTTCATCTCATTGATGGTTATAACCATTCTGCCTTTGCAGACTTCCCAATGAGCTTGAATATGTATATACAACAACTCAGTTGCACATGCTGAGCTGCAGGGGGAAGAAGACAGCAGCCACCTGAACCAATGATAAGACAGGAGGTGTGTCTCAGACTACCATAGATTCCCAGTTGGCAGTGCAGAAAAGCTGTAGTCACAGATCATAGCTGTGCCCTAATGGAGTTTAGCTAATAAGCAGACAAGAAGTGAAGAAATTAAGCAGCAGGTTGGCACTTATAAGTGTTGACTTGCATATATTTTTGAGGTCATGACAATACTTTAAATTGACTGCAAAATGAATGAGTTCTGCTAAATAAGCCTAAAAAAAGGTGCAGTCTGAAGTTCAAGTTTAAACATAACATAAAATTGCAACATAAAAACTAATTTCCCCTAGTTACCCATGCACATTGGGGCAGAGTCAGCAGTCATTTAACTCTTAAAGGTAAGAGTTAAGGCAAGTTTACATAGCCTGATACCTGGGCTAACTGGAGCAAATATTAATTCCAGATAATTGGCCTGTGTAAAGGTGCCCCAGATCACCTGATGAACAAGCAAATCGGGTGAACACTTCCTTCCCGTCAATTGTGTGCTGATTCACTGCATGGAAATGCAGCATTACCGTACAATGAAAAGTAACACCTCAAATCATAAAATTATAACATGTAGCACCAGATCACACAAATAACCCTAGACTTTCCCCTTCTCATTGCACAGTGACCCCTTCTCAATGAACACATCATAGAGCATGCCCACAACTCTCTTTCATAGAAGCATGCCCACAACATTCTTTCAAAGAGTGATTTTCTAATATATTCTACAGATCTGTATAACTGGGGAAAGAACAAACATATAAAAGGACAATGAACAATCATGACGGAGGTATAGGTCAACTCCGCTCGCCCCTATTACTTACCTGTACCCTAATATAATCTTAATCCAAACACCTGAGCCCCCACCTTTCCCTAATACTACCTCCCCCTCCCCGTACCCAAAAAGACACAGACACAAGGTTGGATTAATATCGACCACAGCAGACGTTTTATTTACCATAAAACATAACCTTTTTGCCATAACATAAGTATATATCCCCAGTAAACCATATGCAAGAGCATATGAACAGTACCCCTCCCGCATATGTATAACATATAACTAGTACTACAGGAGGAGGTCCTTGAAGCCCCAAACAATGATGACAACACTTCCATGGGGTAGGCCATCTTGCCTCCAGCCGATGAGCGCCAGCTCAGAGGCACCCCTGATGACCCCTTAACTCCGCCAAAACCAACCACCAACCATGGGAGTCCAGCCCCAACCGTGGGGCCCTCCCCTCCTTCCTACCAGACCATTTTACCAACTCCAAGGACCTCACCCCGCTACAGCTGCCGCAACAAAACGACCAAACAATCATTCACATTTTATTAATAACCTATTCACACACACTAACCCTTGTCCTACTGAGGCCAACCCAATCCAACCACACCTCTTATAATGCGCCCCCCAAACTACCAAGAGGACCTCGCAACAGGGAGGGAGGGCGGTAGCTGAGCTGATTAGTCAAAATGGCCCCTTCACAACCCGCTCCCACCCCTTTTAAACTCTACTCTAGTACTACAGGAGGAGGTCCTTGAAGCCCCAAACAATGATATCAACACTTCCATGGGGTAGGCCATCTTGCCTCCAGCCGATAAGCGCCAGGCACCCCTGATGACCCCTTAACTCCACCAAAACCAACCACCAACTATGGGAGTCCACCCCAACCGTGGGGCCCTCCCCTCCTTCCTACCAGACCACTTTACCAACTCCAAGGACCTCCCCCCGCCACCAATGCACAGACTTGACTCCCTTAAGTCTGAGCGTCCCTCCACACACCCAAAGCTTTTTCAATACCCTCCTGCAGAGCCAAACACCACATGTCAATGCCCACGGCATTGAGGTGTACACCATCTTCCCGCCAAAAACCCCTGAGGCCTTTTTCCAACTTTAAGTGCCTAACTGCCAAAGCCCTGTTCCGTGCCATAAACCGGCCAACTGCCCGATTAACCTTAACCCGGGCCCTGTTTACAGCATCAATTGAGCAAGCACCTCGCCACACCTTCCGTGGTACTATATCAGACCACACGGTCACCAACTTTGGGAACATAGCCCATAACCGAAGGATATCAAACTTAATATCCCTCACCAATTCTCTAAATGGACGCGCCCCTAAATCATTCCCCCCCCACGTGCAGCACTAAAACGTCCAGAGCCCTGTCTAACTTAACAAACCTGTGAACTTCAGGCAACACACTCCCCCGAAACCATCGCCTTCGACCGAGTCACCTTACCACCGCATCAGATCGCGAAAGGCCCAGTTGTTGCCCATCTGGCCGTACCGATGCCCGCAACGCTCCCGAAAAAACGCAAGAATGTCCCAGGATCCATATTAATGCCGGCTCAGCACCTGCAACGAAAAGAGAAAAGAACAAGGAACAAAAAAAGCAACACTGCCCCCTGCTAACACACCCCAAACCACCGCCCAGACCTAAACCCTGCCAGGTCTCACGTAAGACCTGAACCTAATGGACTCCCAACGGCCTATCCGCTTAATGACCTCTTCCCCTAACCCCCAACACCTGCCTCCATTGCTGCCCCAATCCTGAATGAGTGACTAGCGTACCCAGACCCTTCAACCCCCAAACGCTCCAAACATCTCCTAAAAACTGCCGTGAACTGGAACCGGGATAAAAAAGATTCATCCGCATGCACCAACAAAGGCACCACTTCCCTCTGCTTCTTCAACCCGTACTCCCTCAAACACCTTACAGGGCACATTAAGCACCCCAGTATAGCATATAAAGTTACCCAGCAGCCCTTCCCTTCGACATCCGTTTTTGAGCGTCGGATGCAGAACCACCTATCTAAAAATATCATGGGCCCATAACCCCCCACCCCTGCTAATCGTGGGAGACACAAGCTCCCCCAACCTCATTGCCCCAAAAAAACGCCAAAGAAAAAGCCAACCTAAACAACCGTGTCTCCCAAAACGAACTACAAACTAACACCACATGCTCCCCTAACTGCAAAAGCAGGAAAAACGACACTGGTCGGCGCCAATCTTCCCCCGCTCGCAACCGACGCCACCCTTTCAGTGCCCGACCTACCAAAAAAGACTTGGTGACGTCCTCCATCTTGCGAACCTTAAAACCAAATGCAATTCCAGCAACATACCTATTAACCTTTGTCACGGACCAACCCTCCTCCCTGCAATGCCCCAGAAATAGTAACAAAGGCATTTCCAAATCTCCGTCGCTAACCCCCAGCTGAACACACCACACCTCCCAGTACCGCCATGCTTTATTATAGGTATCCCACGTAGCAGGCGCCAAAGACGACTGGATGAACCCCACTACTGTGCTGCCAACAGATCCCACAGGCAACCCGGGCACGCCAGCCCAACTTCCTCCAGCTGCCGAAAACGGTCCCACTGTGAACGAGTGAGGGCATCAGCAATACAATTTTCCACCCCAGGTATGTGCACCGCCACCACCCATGCGTTCAGCGACAAACATACGAGCACTAAACACTGCAACAACCGCACAACCAAAGGCGACGATGCCGACAACCGATTGATCACCTGAACCACCCCCAAATTATCACAGTGGACCAAATTTTTCTGTTAAGGAAAATATATCTCCACAGCAATACCGCAACAACTATCAGAAAAAGCTCTAACAATGCCAAATTTTTTACCCAACCATTCAACACCCAGCTATCCTGCCACGCTTCCGCGTACCATTGGCCTTTACAATACACCTCAAAACCACATCCCTCAGCCGCATCCGAAAAAAGTTCAAAATCAAAATCAAGAATCAACAACCTCCCCCATAAACAGAGACCTATCATTATACGAATCCAAAAAGGAACTTCAAACATGTAAATCCGCCCTCAACTCTTTACCCAAACAAACGTAATGATGCGGCTTAGTCACACCCGCCGTCGCCCCAGCCAATCGTCGACTAAACACCCTCCCCATAGGAATAATTCGGCATGCAAAATTAAGCTTGCCTAGTAGAGATTGAAGGACTCGCAACTGAATTTTGCGCAAACGCCCCTCCCTCAACACCTCTTCCTTTAAAACCGAAAGTTTATCCAAAGGTAATCTACTTTCCATCTTCACCGTATCGATTACTATCCCCAGAAAACTTAACTCAGTAACCGGACCCACCGTCTTATCCGCCGCCAAAGGCACTGCAAAACTCGCGAACAACGTGCACAACAAAACCGAACAAACCCCCGAGTCCACCGGGCCAATACATAAGAAGTCGTCCAAATAATGGATGACTTACATCCCACCGTTTCCGCCACTGCCCATTCCAAAAATGAACTAAACTTTTCAAAATACGGACACGAAAGCGAACACTCCATCGGCAAACACCTGTCAATGAAAAAACCCCCGTCCCAAAAACAACCCAAAAGATGCAAACTATCTGTGTGTACCGGCAACAACCGAAACGCCGACTCAATGTCCGTTTTGGTCCCAATTCTCCGTTTTGTCTTGCGAACCCAAGACACTGCCGCGTCAAACGAGGTATAAACCACAGAACACATATCTGAATCTATACCATCATTGACCGACGAACCCTTTTGGGAATGACAGATGGTGAATAAGTCTAAACTTATTCAACTCCTCCTTTGGAACCACTCCCAGCGGGGACACCCGTAAATCGGGCAACGGAGGTTCCAAAAATGGTCCTGCCATCCTACCCAGCCTAACCTCCTTCATCAACTTCTCCGAGACCACCTCAGGCCATTCTAAAGCTGATCTCAAGTTCTTTGTGCCCAACACTGGCCCTGACGGATGAAATGGAATCCTGAACCCAAACAAAAAACCTTCCCTCAACAAAACCGCCGCCGCCCTATCTGGGTAATTATTTAGAAACAGCTCCATCTTTTCCAGCCATACTGAGGTCATCCCCTTTTCTATGGGCCTCCCCTCCCTTCTGTTTGTTCCCTTTAAAACAACGCGCGGCTCCATGAGTCCCTCCGCAAGTGGAGCATTCATGCTTACATTTGCATTTTGCTCCAAACTTACAGCTTCCCTCGTTAAACAGGAAGCACAGTCCTTTTGCGGACGCTGCCGCAAAACTGGATTGTCCTCCTCCCCCCACCCCGATTCCCCCGAAAGGACTGACCAGCCCTGACCAAAGCAATCACCTTTAACCATAAGGCTATATCCTTATGATCCCATCTAATGTTAGTCCGAACTGCTTTCCGCTGCCTAAACTGCTCCTCGTAGCGAAGCCACGCTTGGCCCCCATAGACCCGATACGCCTCCCCAATCAGGTCTAAATAACAGAAGAGCGCAGAACAACACTCCGGCGTCTTTTCCCCTATAACGCTTGCTAAAATAGCAAACGCCTGCAGCCAGTTTGGAGAAGTCCGCGGAATCAAACAATACCGCCGCTTCTCCTCATCCTCCTTTTTACCGTCTTCCCGCTTATTCCTATCTAAATTAAATTTCTCCAAGGGAAGCAAGGAAAATATATCTATGTACTCCCCTTTGCATATACGCGTACCTCCTGCTTCAGATGCGCACCCAACGGACCCTCAAAGCAGACATACACTTTTGCCTTATAAACTAACCTAACCGTCTCGTCCTCTAGTGAGCCCCCCACCAACAGACACAAACCCCCACGTGCCCCAAACGTAACTCCCCCTGCAACCGAGGATCCCCCGGCAACACTGCTAACCCACCACGCCGGCAACGGTGATCCCCCTGCCGAGCCCCTAAACCCGCCAACAACCCCGCCAAACAACCCAGCAACTGCCCTAAACCCCTACCCAACTCCTCCGGGGGGCCCCAACCCCCCCCCCCCCGCAACCCCTGGACCCAATACAACAGGTAAAATAGCTCCCCAATCCGGGGCAGATTGGCCATAGACCTTACAGGGAAGTTTCCCGGTGGGCTGATGCCCAGGGGCCCGCCTGAGTCCTCCTCACGGACAGCCAGTGGAAGTTTTTGGGGATGCATTTTGTTTCTGCTGGCAGAATTTTCTGATGGACTGTGGCATTTGGCTCTGTTGGGATGGTATAATGTGCCACAATATGGTATTACTGGCCCTGCCTTCCATCAATTTGGACCCAACTACAAAACGGGGCCACTTTTAGCATTTTTCCAGGGCCACTTTAAGTTCCCAGTCTGCCCCTGTCCCCAATTCATCTTGCCTGGCTGCCTGGGTGCTGAGATCTCATCAGCCGTAGATCCAGAATCCAGCCGAACCATCATCTCCGACGATCCAGAAGTCCCCAGCGACGTCACCTCACTTGCAGGTCCCACAGCCTCCCAGAGCCTGCTACCTCCTGCCACATGGCCTGCAGCAGCTCCGATTTGGCTGCCATCTTGCTCCATAATGGCCCCTTTACAACCCGCTCCCTAAAGGCCTTGCCCCCGGTCCCCCCGGGGACTTAAAAGCTTAGAATTTAGATTGAGTCGAAGAAGTGACACAATAAGTACATGGTGGTAATTTTAAACACGACCAGATCCTTATATTGGCTACTTGAAATTATATGTTACCCGATTAGGTCACTTGTGGGCCATGGACTGTAGTGATGCATTCCCTTTAAATGGTTGGAACTAATTTCAACAAAAAATATAAAATGATTTTCAGTTGTGCTTTTCCTTTAAAGATAAACCGTATTGTTGCGAGCGCATGTCCAGAATGTAGAAATGACATTCCTGAATTAGCCTACTCATCATAATAATTTACCAAATCAAATCCAGACAAGTTTATTATATGCATCAGTAAGTATGAACTATTATGAAAACCTACTCCTCCCACCTAGATAGTTAAAATCCAAACTGCTGAACACTCAAGATAAAGTGCTTTAACTTATGACCTTGACTACGTGCTAGTTAAAGGAGCAGTATAATTAATTTAAAAATAAAATCTGTTAATATCACAAGTATTCTCAAACACTGTATGCATATTCATGTTCCTGGTGGTCATCAGTACTGAATATATGTGAGATAAATGGTGCTTGTGGAGTAGACTTTGTCTCGACCCTTTCAGAAATTACGATCTTGTGATTAATTACCTAATTTCTTACAGTCTTAAGTCTATTTTACCCATCGTTTCTTATTAAAGTGCTGGCACAAGAGTCCCTAGCCACCCCAGCCCACCCAGCAGGGATGTCACTGGGACAAATCTCTGCTAATTGTAGAGATGCAAGTCACAAATGCATACTGACCAACTAAAGATGAGCGAATCATGCAAAATTTTATTCGCCGAACATTCGCTGAACTTTTCCTAAGATTCGTATATTCGACTAATAGATTCATTGAATTTGCGTACAAAATATACATAATAATATCGCTTTTAATGAACATTCGCGCAACCTCTTTGAACATGTACGCATAAGTGTACAAATTGCATACGAAAATGAAGGGCTTTGCTGGAGAGGAATGGTGGAGCAGGAGGAACGCTCTGAGTCTAACCCCTGGCTACATATGGATACTGTATCAGCAGATGACAGCAGATCATCCGGCTGAGACTGAGATGAGCGTGCCATCCATTCCACTACCTCATCCACTTTCTCCTCCACTACAATTTTGCGCCTTGGTGGGTTAGCCTGGCGGAACAATGGCCAAGTATTGCGAATACTACTAGTAGATGCTCTGGCTACAGGTCCTTTGCCACTTCTGCCCTGTACCACCTTCTACTTTTTTTTAGAGCTCGAGGTCTGGTTGGGAACTGCACCCCTTTTGCTTATCCATTCCAGACATTTTTCAATTCACTCTGTGGTCCTGCAGCTGGTCTTTGTCCCTGTATCTCCCTATCTCTCCCTGTCTCTCTCTCCCTGCCTGATTAATTACTAGCCCTGAACTGGCCCTGCACTTGCCCTGCAGTATCCCTGATATCTGTAATATGGATTCCCAGAACATTTACACCCCAATTTTCACAAAACAGGTCTGAGTCTCAGAACTTCACACACAGTGCTTCTGCTAGTCTCAGCAGTTGCAGCAAAAGTGATGCGTCACTGGCTTACCGAGCCTGAGCCAATCAGAGCAAGCCCTGCCCACTAGGTCAGGTGACCGCTTTCTTCCCGGGCTTTTGCGCACGATAAACGAACAGTAAAATTTCGCTAATGAATTGAATTCGTACACAGCAGCGTATAGAGTAACGTATACGTAGCAATATCGTATAATTTATAGGACAACTAGCAAATGCGTACAAAGGCGAAGCGAATCACCTAATATTCGGATTCACTTCACAAATGAAAATTTCCAAGATTCGATACGAATCAACAAATCGACAAATAGATTCTCTCATCTCTATGACCAACATTATAATTGGTAGATTTAGGGCATGTAAGCCTCATCCTTGGGAATGCCCCAAGCCCACTCGGTACTGTCCACTAATGGTTGTGGCTTGTATAAGCCCTGGATATTTTCAGCCCTGAACAGCCCTAATTTGCATGGGCTGTTTCTGAAAATTTGGGACAAATTTGGGACTGTTGGAAACTGTGTAGGTGGCTTATATTTTAATTTGTTGTATAGCCAGATAATCCAGGCAACTAAATGGAAATTAGCGGGTAACACCTGTAGGTAGGTACAGACAAGGACAGTGAGCCCTAACCTAGAACCCAGCCTACTTTCCCGACCTACTTGAAATATAAGCCCTATTTGGCAGAACCGCTACTGGACGACAGTCCCTACTCTAAATAAGTTCAGAGATGGACAAACACCAACAGACAAGCAAACATCAAAGCAGAGTCATACGGAAATGGGTCAGAACCAGAGGGTCTACGCTGTACCAAATAAGAGACAGAGGGTGGTCAGAAGACAAGCCAAAGTCAGAAGCACAGAGGAATCAGTAGGCAAATGTAGGAACAGAGAACAAGGAACCTTGTTAGTGAGACAAACAAGACTATCACTGGCAATGGTGTATGGCCAGAAAGGGATTTAAATAGAGCACGAGTCCCTCAATCAGAACCTGATATTTCCATTGACTCGGTACTCCATTATTCAGAAACACTAGCACACAGTAATAGAGCAACTGAGCTAATCAACCCAGTGATCTCTCCCAGCACATGCCCACTGCAGGGAGAAACAGAGCATTGCGTCCCCTTTCTAAGGATGTGATCACATTAACAGGGTGCATGGCTCAGCAGCGCGTCTCTCCCGATGCGGCCGCGCTGAGGCTGAGGATCGTGCTGTAGCCCAGACAGGTACATTTATTACAGAATCATAAAAATTCTAAGCGATATATCTCTATAGCTCAATATATTGATAAAGGCATTAGTGCTATTTACAGTCCAAGAATTTGTGAAGGGTTGACAACCTTGCCTGATGGTTCTCTCTTGTTGATAACTCCAGCTTGGCTCCTCAACTTCACGTACAGTTCTCCTGTTCCTGCGGCCTCGTAGCTATCAACAATAGGAGTTTGTTCTAAAGTCTTTGATTTAGGAAATCAGTAAAAACTATATATGCTTGTGGGTTAGTCACACTATACCATCTGCAAATTAAGAATGCCACAAAGGAGTCGCTATCCAGGATTATACTAATATTAATGATATGGAGCTTAGGCATAGTGCAGAAATTCTTTGAAGAAACTAGCTATCTATGGAGACTTACTAGAAGTGCTCCATGGTATGGAGACTTAGGGGGAGATTTATCATCTCCCGTCTGCCAGAAAAGTTGCTTTAAAAAGTCACAAGCTGCATGCAACAAGGGTGCATGGCAAGAGCAGGAAAGGGGCATGACCAACAGCCAAGACAAATTTATCTTCATTTACAGTTTTCCAAAGCCAGAAATCTACTTTATACTAATTTATACTGATGATAGATCGGGGTCCTATACCCAGGACCCCCGCTGATCAGCTGTTTGAGAAGGCACCAGTGGTCCTGTGAGCACCATGACATCTCTCAGCTCACCAAGGACAACGCCGTACATTGTATAGCGACTGTGCTTTGTATTGCACTCAGCCCCATTCAACTGATGCTCCTAGGTCATGTAACCAATTAGCATGTTGTTCCTGGTCTAGGAAAAGCTGCGAGAAGGCTGCAGTGAAAGAGGATAGGTCATCAGTATAAAAATCTCTGAAAATCCATTTCAACCGTAGAATAGTGATAGTCTTACTGCTGGTGTCACCACAAACTTGGTCACTACCATCCTTTCATGTTTCTTGAGCCACTGAGAACAAAAAAAATCTTGTCTGACTCTTGGTGGGGACTGAGAAACATATAATAAATAAAAGCTGTAAGATGCTGTATGTACTCTTGTAATGATCAACTTCCACAAATATATTGGTGGATCCCAGGGTGTATACAGTATGTGAGCTGAACATCAAAGGCAAGACTACAAAGAGCGTTTTGCCCCTTAAGTCCAGAGCCAGCCTCTTGACTGTCTTCTGTGCACTGTAGAGCTGGGAGAGGTAGCAACATGTAAGAGAAGATCAGAGAGAGTTACCTGCTGTTCCTCCGGTTGCACAACATAAAGAATATCATAGAAAACTTGTCCATATATTACCAAATCTACTTTGTAGCAAACAAGTTTTATTTATTTATTTATTTACATCTGAAGGTTTTTAGACTTGTTTTTATAATAGGGCATATGAGGACAGATGGAGCACATTACTATCAGTGATATAGATTGTATGGAGATAAGCAACATTATACTCTATATTCTATGATGTTCACACAGTAGATGATGTGTAGCATCTGTAAATGAAATAATCACCCAATATTACTGCATGTGTTGACAGAGGGGACCCATCCAGAGGGTTATTAGTGATGCCATATGAACATCTGTTTTATCTCCAAAAATGCACACATTTGGTTTGATATTTCTTTTGCCTTACTAAACCTTCAGCTTCACACTTCACATTCCATAACTGAAACTATAATAATAAGTAAACAGGATGGGTCTGTGGCTGAAGGAGAAAGAATCACCTAAATATGCCATGTCACCCATGAATGTCTGATAATATCAGGGGCATAACATCAAGTTTCTGGGCAACAAGAGAAAATCTGTAACAGGATACTATGAATTCCATATACTACTTATTATAGCAGTGGCTTCTCAGAAGGGCTTTGGGCCTCCTCAAGCACCAAGGTCCTTGTGTGGGCTACTGAGTGTGTATCCCGGTTAGCAACACAGATGGGCAGTATTCTTTATAACCTGGGACACATACAGGTAATTGTCCCAGGCAATTTGACAGTTTAGTCCTAGGTTTTCTTTCTGTCCGGGTTCTTTTCCTGGAATTGCAAAGCACAAACAAAAGCAAACATAGTTCATAAAGGCTATCAAAGATAGGAGCAGGACAAAGGGAGCATACAGGACACTAGGATTATAGACAGCTAAGATAATGTGTTAGAAAATAACGTATTTCAAGAGTTAAATGCAGTGAGCTTGTGCACCAATGTAAGTGCGTGAATATACATGAGTGAATCGATTCTAAATTAATCAAATTTGTTCCGAATTTCACAAAAATTGTCCACCAAATGAATCTGAAGCTTGTTTTCAACCCTGATTGGCTCAGAAGCTGACAGGCAGTCTGGATCAGGGGAAGAATTGAGTAAGGTCCTTTGCTGAGAACGTCTTAGACTATTACAAAAAACTATTACAGACACAAGCCATTAATGTAATGTGATTGTTAGTGTTGAGCGAATCGAAGTATCCAAAGTAGACTTCGAAAACAAAGCCGGATTTCCTTGCACTTCGTGGTAATAAATCATTTTTTCCTAAAATGGTGGCTGAAAAAAATGCCAACCACCTCATCCACTTGCTCACGGAGAGGCTGTCTTGATTGACGAAAACCCGCCAAAGGACCTGTGACAAGCGTGATGACGTCACCACCTGATCGCACTGGGAGGACAAGGTGACCTCATCACTGATGATGTCACTGCGCGGCCAGAGTGCTCACCTGTTGACGTCATCACACTCGCTGCAGGTCCTTTGCCGGGTTTCTTCAATCAAGATGGAAGTGAATGGCCTCTCTGCAAGTAAATGGATGAGGTGAGCATTTTTTAACTCCTGATTAACCCCTGAAGGCTGAATATGAGTCACAGATGCTGCGATCAGCATCAAATGCGCCATCTGAGGGGTTAAATGATGGAGGGGGGTGCGGCATGATCGTGGATCCCCGTCATTGCGCCTTCTCCATACAATGTAATGCGATTTGTGATAAGGTAATTATTTACGAATTGCATTTCTTGTGGGCCATTGCCTAGGATGGATCGTGCAAGTAGGTATGGACAGTGGGAATTTGATCAGAGAAAACTTTGAGGGAGTGTAGGGCTGTCACTCAGTTTTGTGCTGGCAGCTAGTTCTGCATTACAAAAATCCCTTAGAAACTAATTTTCCTGTATACGAACAGATAGCTTTTCGTTTTTTTTTGTTTTGTTTTTTTTTTTAACTCAATCCATAGGCTTTATTTCTAGCAGCACCCCCATATTATTCTGCTGCAAATACTGAACAATTATGCAGATTCTTTCTTCTAAAAATGATTGCAATGCATTATATCTGTGTTATTAAACATGGTGCATATTGTAAGATGAGCAAAAGTAATACTGCAATACTTCAAATACATTTTACCGCAAACATTACATTGTTATATCATGTTGGTGAAAGCATTACTGCATCAGACAGTGTAGTTAAAAGACATTTTACTAAAAATTGCGTTATTATATCCATGATATTGAACACATACATCAAAGACATTTTACTGCAAACATTGCATTGTTAGATCTGTTTTAGCAAATCCATTACTGCATCAGACCAAGTACTTCAAAGACATTTTAATACAAAATTGCATTGGTATACCCATGATATTGAATGCATAGTTCAGACACTTTACTGCAAACATTGCATTGTTATATCTGTTTTAGCAAATAACTGAAAAAGAACATATAGTTCAAAGACATTTCACCACAAAAAATTGCTTTGTTATACCCATGATATTGAATGCATAGTTCAGACATTTTACTGCAAATATTGTATTGGTATTTTAGTATTAACAAACACTTTGTAATTCCAAGACATGTTACTACAAAAATTGTATTGTTATACATGTGATTAAACACAATTCAAAGACATTTTACCGCAGACATTGCATTGTAATACCCATATTAATGAACGCATTACTGCATCAGACCATGTAGTTCAAAGACAGATTTTGCTACAAATAGCTTTGTTATATCTGTGATACTGAAAGCATAGCTCAAAAACATATCCATGTTAGTGAATGCATTACTGCAACAGACCGTGTGGTTCAAACACATTTCACTTCAAAATTTACCAAGGTAAATTGCCAATACTAGTGTGTAGGGTGTTTTTAGAAGGAGAGGGATATTTAAATACAGAAAAATACTTTGTTAGTATCATTTAATAGTCTGTGTACCAATCTTGTGACTTTTCATTTATAGGCCTCTTAATAAAATGTCTGGAAAATGGAAGAGTGCAAATTGAAAGAACCAGGCCTCGTCATTGGGGAATGTGTGCAGTAGCAGCAGTAGCAGCACTATCAGTAGTAGGCAACAGTTCTCATTGGCTTCCAATAGGCGCCACATTATTATTGAGAATGAAGAGGATGAGATTGTGGACTTGAAGGCTCACTCATTCTCTCAATCACAACAGGATGGTGTGGATGTCACCTCTGAGTCTGAAACCATACCTTGAGCCAGGGGTCACATCATTATTTCTGATTTTCCTCCTTCTCAGAGAAGCCTTTCAATTGCATCCTCTCTGTCCTCACTGGCCCATCCTTCTTATGGGGCACCTCTCCAAAGAAAAGGCAACCAAACCCCACCATGCACTATGGCAGATAGTCAAGAGATTCTTGTTGATGATTTGTTTGGGAGCAGTTAGCATTTGGACTGCCATGAGGAGAAGGTTCTGGCAGAGGCGGGGAACCCCATGTATAGCTGTTTTAGTGACAGTGGTAGTAATGGCACTTGTAGCCAAGGTGGAGGCAGTAATAGCACTGACAGCGACAGTGGCACTCAGGGAAGATACAGTGTAGGGAATTGGGAATGGGACCAAGTTGCCTGGGAGCTGGATTATAGTGCTGAAGAGAAGACATCAGAGGAGAAAGGTGTTGGCAACGGTGGCAATAAAGCATGGAAGCAACATGTCCAAAAATCCCAAAAGTACTGGCAGTATCAGATCTGCTTCTATTATATTTAGTTTGGGAACTGGTGATGCAGATAATACTGTAGGTGTAGACAGGGCTCTATTGCAGCACATGAGGCGGCATCACAAGATCCTGTGGGATAATAGAACTGCCCAGAATTCTGAAAAAGAACGAGTCTGTCCTCCTTGTCATCACCATCATCAACTGCTTCTTTTTCTGCTCAGAATCCTCCGCCTTGTCCTCTGCTGCATCGTGAGACATCCATAATAAAATGTGTGGTCTTGAGAAAACTACTTGTTACCAGCAACTAACTGAACTCCCACCTGACCAAGTTGCTGGCCATGCAATTGCTGAGGTACCCCTTAGCTCTGGTAAATGTGTCACATAGTCCATATTCCATTAGTTGGACTTTT
Organism: Rhinella marina; assembly: GCA_900303285.1. Lineage (NCBI taxonomy): Eukaryota > Metazoa > Chordata > Amphibia > Anura > Bufonidae > Rhinella > Rhinella marina. The sequence continues at coordinate 16,180 of ONZH01006528.1, read as the reverse complement.
GACAAGGTGTCCATATTGGCTCAGTTCCATGACTTTATCAAAATGTAATCCTTTTGTAAAATGTAATTTTTCTCTGTGTCTCAGCCACAGTTTTGCCATATTCCATCAGTTAGACTTTTTGCCAGGTGTCCGTAGTAGTGCAGTTCCTCACTGTCACCCTCAAGCTGCCAAAACAGATTTGGCCCATGAAGGTATTGACTTCACAAGACCTCTGAACTTGTTGGCATGTTCCTTAAACTGTTCCTGAACAATTTTTGCAATGTGATATGGAGTATTATCCTGCTGAAAGATGGCGGTCATTAAGAAATATTACTACCATGAAAGGGGGTACTTGGTCTGTACAATGTTTAGGTATATGTATATGGAACTGTATCTGCCAGTGTATCAACCACATGAATGCCAGCTTTCAAAATTCTCATATCACTGTTGTTATAGCTGATGGGCGTATAACTGAATTTCATGTATTGATATACTATGTGCATATATGTTATTGCTTTTTATTTTTACAGTGCCAGAATATTCTCAAGCACTTAACCCACAGAAGAAGCAAATATGAAATGAATGGATAAGAACAGCAACAAAAGGAAGAGAGGACCTTGCCAAGTATGTATATTATAATGGATAAAACATTTTAACATACTTACACTGTGTGACTGCCATTTTTTTAATAATATCTGGGGACACTTTATGACGTTGTACATTTATAAGAGAAAACTTGTCCTGAAATGTCCTTTAGCAGTGCTCTCTAAATGAACGTTGGTAAGACATTTCCATCTTCACAGTACAGTACAGTGTGCGGTGCTGACTTTGAAGACAGCTGGCTGCCCTCACTTCTCCCGCATATACTGTACAACAGGCTCGGACTGGCCCACAGGGGTACATGTGAATCTCCCGGTGGGGCCCTGAGCAAGGTGGGCCCCTAGCCTCCCACCCCCTGCAAGTGGCACATAACACAGTAGAATTACTGCACCACATACATATATTCAATGTACAGAACCTCCACCAGCCCATGTTCATATAAAACACCTGATATATTATTAAAGAAACTCCCCAGTTTCTTATTATAGATACGATCAGAGCTCCTGTATATTACTATGTGTACCCTAAATAAGTGTTCACAGAATTGCTATTTTCACAGTGATCAGCGAGGCCGGCACTGACTGCTGTATCTCTGGCGTGCTAAATAACTAACCAGCCGCCAAGAGATAAATGACAGTGGGCAGGGAGGAGCTGTTCTAGAGTATATAGCAGAGCTGGCCAACCTGCGGCTCTCCAGCTGTTGCAAAACTACAACTCCCAGCATGCCCAGTCTGCCTACAGCTATCATCCTACAGCAGGGCATGGTGGGAGTTGTAGTTTTACAACAGCTGGAGAGCCTCAGGTTGGCCAGCCCTGGTATATAGGGACAGTTATAGGCTATAGATGTCCATATATTCTGTACAACAGCTTCTCCCTTTCTCCCTGCTTAGTGCCCACTGTATTTCCCGGCGCTGGTTAGTTATTCAGAGTACAGCAGGATCACTCACTGTCTGGCCACACTACAGTGTGAAATAGCAGGAATGTAAAAACATATTTAGGGTACACATAGTAATGTTCAGGGTCATGTACAGTATGAGGGAGAAGTTAGGGCAGCAGCTGGGAGCCTTGCCGTCTTCGCAGTCAGTACTGTATTGTACTGTAAAGACATATATGCCTTGGACATTTAGAGAGAGCTTGTAAGGGACATTACAGGACAACTTTTCTCCTATATATGTACAACCTCACTTAATAAGGTGTATTAGAAAAATGTTCCTATCACTGTCCCTACACATTGGAAAAAAAATGGCAGTTACACTTTAATGCATCATGGCTTACTAGTGGCATGTATGTATGGTATTTGTGTGTTGTGTGTAGTAATAGGAATTAAAACCCATTTAGGAGACATTTGCAACTGTGGTGGAAATTTATCATGACTTGTAATCCAATTCTGTCTTCAAAATAGCAAAATATGGCTTTTGTGACTTGTTTTGGTCACTTGTAAAAAATTGTTGCAACTTTTTGCATTTTTATACCACTCTCTCCAGTTCTGAAACATTTTATGACCAGGAATTTTTTATCAAGTCTCAAAAAAGTCACAGAGCCACTCCAGCATGGGGTGGTGAACAAAACTGGAATGGCATTTCTAGACAAGGGTGTTAGGTTTAAAGCTGCACCAAAACTAACAGACGATGTGCACTTTTGATAAATTTGGTGCATAGTACACCTGTGCAGACTCAAAGAAAACTGACTTCCTGATATATTTCCCCCCTACCCCATATATTTATACAGTTGTATTAAAAAAGCATAGTCAACATTGCTTTTCACTATAGTTGAGGCTGCAATATCCATGTATACCTATATACAGGCCAAACATATGGTATATGTCTGGTTATTAAAATCTATTGGCACATCAGGTTATTTATACATCAATAAAAAAAATTCAGATGTATACACTGATGGTGGATTAAAGTCATGGTGTGAATAGAATTTTTAGCCCATTTTTCTGCTTTCAGCTGTTCCGGTCACTTTTTACAACCCCACCCCAGCCATTATTTAGGACGCAGCATATGTAGTGCAGTTAACAGTGTTATTTAGGACTGAACAATAGGTCTCATTTATCATCTTTGCCTGACCATACACATTAAGAAACTACTTTAAAAAAACATGTCTAAAGCAATTTTGAAATGCTTCATATAAGGATATGCCATTATTTCTTAATTAAGGCATGGTATATTGTAATTCAGTATCTGCATAGAATTAAATAGTAAGTATGAAAATTATAGTGGACTTGATAGACATAGATAACCTTGCAAAGATAACCTTTTGAACTCCTTATGAGATGAAACAATGGTATGATGGATTCATTGTCTAAAAGGGTCATAAAGTAAAAAGAACGGCAGATAGGATGTATAGAAAATGTACAAATTACTACTGTGGACACTGATATACTGTAATTTAAAATAGTGCTTATTAAGTGGGCACTTCCTTCAGAAAGGGTGATTTTTTAAAACTTCATATTTAAAGAAAATATTTTTTGTTTCAGAATCTTTTCATTCTGGCAGTACAATACCTATATAAATTAAATACAATATATATAATTTATATTTTATCCTCCTCTAACAGTCAGCAAGATAAAAGTTTTACATATATGTATGTATATTAGAAATGAGCAAATCATCCAAAATTCGCTTCGCCGAATGTTCGACAAATTTTTTGAAAAGATTCGTACTTAATACGAAGCTATTCGGTCAAAACTGCATACAAATCATTCGTTATTCTATCGTGTTCTGCGAACATTTCCGCTAGAGATGAGTGAATCTATTCGCCGCTTCGTAGATTCGTATCGAATCTTGGGATATTTCAGCTGAGAAGCGAATCTGAATATTAGGTGATTCGCTTTGCTTTTGTACGCATTCGCTACGTAGTGTGTCCTATAAATTATACGCTATTCTATGTATAATTTAGTTACTCTATACGCTGTCGTGTACGAATTCAATTCAGCGATGCAGACTTTTCCCTGGTAGTTACTCTATACGCTGTTGTGTACGAATTCAATTCAGCGATGCAGACTCCTCCCTGGTAGTTACTCTATACGCTGTTGCGTAGGAATTCAATTCAGCGATGCAGACTCCTCCCTGGTAGTTCCGCCCCTTTCTCCAGCGCGGGAGGATGACGAGGCAACTCGGGAAATTAAGTTGCGCATTCGCAACTCGCAATTCGCTTTTCAGGTTATTTGGGGAGCCCCTTGAAAGAGGGTTTTTAAGGAACCTTTGCTGCTTTTTTTTTTACCCATTTACAAATTGCGACTGAGTTTGGGACTCTGCTCCAGTTCTATGACAAGCGTCAGAAGAAAAGAGACTTAAACGTGTCCGTGAGCATACTAGGTAGGTGATATTTAAAATTTTTATATTATACCTATAAGAATGTATTTGCACTTTACCATATATATGTCTCGAATATTTGCTCTGCCTCTGAGGAGTGCGCGCCGCGGCCTCTCCTCGTACGTGCCTGCGTATTACGTAATCGCTTAGACAATAGTACGCTGAGATTCGTAAGCTAACTCAAGAAGTTGCGTACATTTTGTAAATGAATGTTCGTTATTAGTGAGCGAATGTTCGCTAATAGCACATAATAACGTATATTTTGTACGCAAATACAACGAATCTATTCGTCGAATATACGAATTTTAGGAAAAGTTCGGCGAATGTTCGGCGAATAATTTTTTGAATGATTCGCTCATCTCTAATTTCCGTGAATACTTACGCCTGAGTGTACAAAGTGCATATGAAGCTTTAGCGTATTATTGTCTAGGCCCGCACAAAGAACGAATATACAGTAAAAGTACGCTACTTAACTGAATATGTACTCATTAGCAAAATTGTTGGTACCCTTCTGTTAAAGAAAATAAAACCTAGTATGGTCACTGAAACTGACAAGAGTAATAAACAATTACTAAAAACCAACTAATAAAAATCAGACATTGCTTTTGAATTGGGGTTCAACAGAATAATTAAAGAATAAAACATACTAATGAAACTGGCCTGGACAAAAATCAAGGTACGCCTAGAAAAGATTGAGAATACTTTGACCAAAGGGACATGTTAAACTAAGATGTGCCCTGTAATTAGCATCACAAATGTCTTCAAACTTGTAATGAGTCAGTCTGCCTATTTAAAGGGTGAAAGTAATCACTGTGCTGCTTGGTATCATGGTGTGTACCACACTGACCAAAGAAGCCTAAGGAGAGAGTTGTCTCAGGAGATTAGAAAGAAAATTATAGACAAACATGTTAAAGATAAAGGCTATAAGACTATCTCTGCAAGTGGCCGCTAGAGGAAAATTGCTGACAAATCAAAGAGACAGATACTATAAATGGTAACCAAAGAGCCCAGAACAACTTCTGAAGAGATAGGAGGTAAACTCCAAAGTCAAGGTACATCAGTCTCAGCTCCATCTGTCTTAGCCAAAGTAGACTTAATGGAAGAGGAGGAAGCTACTGTTGAAAGCTAATCATAAAATTTGCCAAAATGCATATTAAAAAGCCACAGCGCTTCTGTCTGTGAGACTATCCTTTGGACAGATGAGACAGAACTGGAGCTTTTTGGCAAGTTGCATGAAAAATACAAAGAAAAAAACATTGGCAATCATTTATTAAGACTGGCATTTTGGACACTGGTCTTAATAACCCCTGTGCTGACGTTGGATCCGCCAAATTTATGTAGAGACACGGGCCTCTACATAAATTCGGCACATCCTCCGCCGGTCTAAATCTATGCCACCTTTCTTGCTGGTGTAGACCTGGCAGGAAAAGTCACAGATTGCGGAGCAAATAACCTTTGTGCTGCAATCCACAACAAATATACGCTAGAAAACTAACGTATATCAGTTAGTAAATGACCCCCATTGTACCTACTGTGAAAGATGAAGGAGGCTTGGTTATGTTTTGGGGCTGTTTTGCTGAGTGTGGCACAGGTTGTCTTCAATATGTGCAGTGTACAATAAAAACTCTAGCTTATCAAGGCATGCTGGCCAGTATCAAATAGCATGGCCTCAGTTGCAGGTCATGGGTCCAACAGGATAATGACCCAAAAAGCAACAGCTAAAAACATTGAAGAATGGCTAAGAGCAAAGCATTGGACTATTATGAAGTGGCCTTCTATGAGCCCTGATCTATATAATATTGAACATCTGTGGAAGGAGCTGAAACAGAGAGGCACCCTTCAAACCTGAGACAGCTGGAGCAGTTTGGAAAAGTGGAACCCGTGGAAAGGTGCAGAAGCCTCATTGAGAGTTACAGAGTGGGTCTGAGAGAGAGTCAGAAATGAAAAATATATGGAATTATATATCAGAGTGTTGTGGGCATACTCTGTGACTTGTGGTATGATCTTGTGTCTTCTGTCTCCAGTTTTATAGTTGAGGTGATACCTTTCATTATAACCCAGACTCTCAAGATAATGAAATAACTACTGTCCCAAGCCAAATGGATCTCTGCACAGCAGAGTGTCAATTTTATTTTATTTTACTGCTGTAAAAAGGGATGACAGTTCTGTTTTTCTCTTGATAGAACTAGATAAAGATGCCCACAGAAGAGCATAGTACTTATCAGTTTAATGTGTGAAACTCTAATTGAATCACACATCCCCTTCCCACTCTAGTTAGGGATGAATGGTCTGACTGAGAAAGTCAAGCACAACTGTCTGTGCTAAAAGTCCAAATAAAGGAGGAAATCAAAGAGCCAGGACAGGAAGTAGAATTCATTGAATGACTTCAAAAAAGTATATCCAGAAAATCATCCACCAATTTTTGTAAAAAAATAAATAAATAATAAAAATACATACATGTATAATATACACATATAGGATGTTAATATGTGATAAAATATTGATTATAGAGTCCCTTTAATTTAAATTGTATATGTCTTAATAAGCAATACATTGCCTTTCATATTAATGTGATTTGACATAATCTTTGATAGTAGAAACATTATAACAGAATGTAACTAGAACCTCACCATAAACAAACACATATAGTGTAGACTGAAGATAAGTTAGGCTACGGGCAAGGACAGAATGTTCCCAGTCGTTCTCTGGAATCTTTCTTCAGGCTAATTGGTTATTATATATTGAGTTTTTTCACGGACTTGATACTGTTATGTGCAAAGATGCATGACTGAATGAAAAAAACTGCCTTGTTACAGTGAAGGTTAACCTATGGTTAATTGACAGGGCTATATGAGGGAATTACGTAAATAACAAGTTGCTGATATAGTACAATATTCCAAAAATGTTGGAATTAAAATTTCTTTATTGGAAACCCACTGCCAATTTCCCTTGACTCATTGACCAGATTTATCACAGAGGCTCAGGCTGGATGATAGATCTGCTGCAGGGATTGGCCCTTTTGTATAACTCTATACCAACTATTGGTTGGATTACATTGAGACATGTACATTTTAAATCAAGTCTCTTCCCCATGGAATCACGCCCATTTTCCAATACGCAATATTCATTTTTGGGGAAGGCTCTATAAACCTAGATGAACCAAATTGTGCCACTTTTTGGAACAGTTTATGCCAAAAACTAGGTGCACTCAGTAAATGTGGACTATTGGCTTCTGGAAGACTGGAAATGAAAAAAAAGTCAAAAATCAATTTATGGAATTATATATCAAAGTGTTGTGGGGAAGCTCTGTAAGTGTGTCATATGTTTCCAGTTTTATAACTGAGGTGATCCCTGACTGCCAAGGTAATAAAATGACCGCTGGCGCTGCTCGCAGTTTACACGGCACAAGCTAAAAATTGATCTCTATGCAACAGAAATGTCAATTTACTGTAGGGTATGTGTGGCTAAAATTAAACATACTATATTTCAATTATACACCGCAATTTTATTTTACATATGTATACCATAAAAAGTTGATTTAAATAACTGATCAGTGCAGACTTATGGTTGTTACAGCATGAAAATCCTGGATCTGTCCCTATATTATTAATAATATTTATTATTAAAGAGCCATTCATTCCATGCGCTGTATGTATTAAAAGGGGCACACATACATAATACTAAACAAATGCAGTAAGCATGAACAAGATGAGTTACAAACTGGTACAGAAGGAGAGAGGATCCTGATCATGAGTGCTTACAATCTGTGTGGTATGGGAGAAGGGCACAGTAGGTGAGGGTAAAGCTGGTCATAGGGATATAGCAGTAGCAGGGTCACTGTAGGTTGTAGACATGTCTGAAGAGGTGGGTTTTCAGGTTCCTTTTGAAGGTTTCCACAGTAGATGAGAGTCTGATATGTTGGGGTAGAGAGTTCCATAGTATAGGGGATACACTGGAGAAATCTTGGAGGCGATTGTTGGAAGGGGCGAGAAGAAAAGAGTAGAGAAGAATGTTTTGTGAGGATCAAAGATGACGTGTGGGGATGTATCGGGAAAGTAGCTCAGAGATGTATGGAGGGGACAGGTTGTGGATGGCCTTATATGTATTTGTTCGTATTTTAAACTGAATTTGCTGGGCAATGGGGAGCCAGTGAACTTAGGGATTGGCAAAGGGGAAAAGCAGAGGAGTAACGGGGGGAGGTGGATTAATTGGGCAGCAGAGTTGAGGATAGATTGGAGGGGTGCGAGGGTGCTAAATGGAAGGCCACAGAGGAGGATGTTACAGTAGTCCATGCCAGGGGCGTAGCTAAAGGCTCATGGGCCCTGGTGCAAGAGTTCAGCTTGGGCCCCCCTTTCCTCAGTGCTTGTATGTCTTCTTATGTGGCACAAGGGTCTTTGGGCACCCTCAGGCTCCTGGGCCCGGTAGCGACTGCTACCTTTAAACCCCCTATAGCTATGCCCCTGGTCCAGGTGGGAAATGAGGAGGGCATGTTTGCAGACTCCTGGCTGAGGAATGCACGGATGTGAGAGATATTTTTGAGTTGGAGGCGCCAGGTGGTAGAAAGGGTTTGGATGTGCAGTTTGAAGGACAGGGCAGAATCAAAGGTTACTCTAAGGCAGTGGACTTGGTTGACGGGGGAGAATGTGAAGCTGTTGATTGTGAAAAAAAGGGCTGTTGGGGGGGATAGGCTGTGTGAGATGGGGGAGAGATGAAAAATTCAGTTTTTATCCATGTTGAGTTTTAGAAAGCGAGAGGAGTAGAAGGAAGCTATAGAATATAGGCATTATGGGGTTCTGGATAGTATGGTGGTGAAATCTGGCCCAGAGGTAAATTTGTGTGTCGTCACTGCGTCAGTATAAAAGTTATACTAAAAGCCTTAAAGGGGTTATCCCATGAATAATGTAAAAAATGAAAATCAGACATCATATAGTCCATGACAATACCTTTCTAACAAAGCTAGAACCAGCCCTGTACTGCACATGGATCCAGAGATCTCCACATTCATTATTCTACTAGATTTATATCAAGCTAAAAGCTCAAGCGTAGTGTCTTTTTTGCAGCAGCTAAGCGTATGTGTCCATGCTCTTCCAATAACAGCTCAAGAGGCAGTTGAAAGATGAAACTAAGCACGTGTGGCCTTCTTAATGAGACTATCAAATAAATGAGAAATTAAGTGGCACTATACAGATAGATTTTATTGTTTAACTGAGTAGCTATGCAAAATTTTTTATTACATGCAATTACAAAAGTATTCAGATCCAGGAACTTGTTAGAAAACTGTAGAATTTTTCGTGGGACAATCCCTTTAAGGGACACCAACTGAGAAAGGATGTAATGAAGAGGTGCTGTGAGAGACACTAAATATTTGGTTTGTGAGGTATAATGTGATCCAGGAAAGTGCCAAGTCCGTGATGCCAAAAGATGAGAGAGTTTGTAACAGAAGGCAGTGGTTGATGGTGTAAAAGGCAGAGGACAGGTCAAGGAGGAGGTGGACAGAGTAATTTTGTTTGGCTTTGGCAGTGATCAGGTCATTGGTGATTTTGGCAAGGGCAGTTTCAGTTGGTCAAAGAGGGAGCAGGAAGAGATGTGAGAGGACAGTTAATGGTGAACAAGTTGTTCGAGTAGTTTTGAGGCATATGGAGAAGTAGGGGAGGGATAAATACTGATGATGTGGGATAGAATCAGGTCAAGTGCATAGGTGGTGAGATGTGATCGGGAGTGTAGGGTGGAAAGGTTTTCCTCTGTAGTGGTGGAGAACCATGTTTTGGGGGAAGAGGACTGAGTAGTTGTGTAGAGGGGTTGTAGGGACTGTACAATGAAGCTTTCTCTGATGATGTCAAGCTTTTGTTTAAAGTATGTGGCAAAGTCCTCAGCAGAGATGAGAGGTGAGTGTGGGGGCACCTGGGGACGGAGAAGACAGTTAAAAGTGTTAAACAGGTGTTTAGGGTTGTAAGACAGGGAACATATGAGAGATGAGAAGTAGGCCTGGTTTGCAGCAGCAAGTGAGGACTTGAAAATGAGGAGGTATTATTTGTATGTGGTAAAGTGCTCCTTATAATGGGATTTTTTCCAACTCCTCCACCATGTTTGCTGCCGGGTGTGCCTAAAATGAAATCTGCTATAAGAGAGTGCAGCAGGGGATGCAGTGTCAGAGGGTATCAGCAGTGGCGTAGCTATAGGGGTTGCAGCAGTTGCGACCGGGCCCCTAAGCCAGGGGGGCCACTTGCAGGGCCGCACCGCCAATTAGAGAAGGTGCGGCACGGCCCTGCGCACAGTTGTGGGTGGCGGCGGGGCAGAGGGAGATGTGCGCTTAGATTGTGGAAGCGCTCATCTCCATAGTCATCTGTATCGATGACAGATGGCTGTACTGCGGGGCAGGGGAGGGAGAGGCATCTCCCCTGTCCATTCCTCTGATAGGCTGCAGGCACTAGGCCTGCAGCCTATCAGAGGCCGGCTCAGGTGGCACGATGACGTCATCGCGCCACCTGAGCTGTACAGCGTGGGACTCAGGCCAGAAGAGGCCTGCATTGCATCGCTACCGGCTCCATGGAGGTAAGTATTAGTGTTTATTTTTTTTCATTGTTGCAATCACGGACCGGAGCTATATTGGGGGCACTGGGGGCATTTTACTGGCACTGGGGGCATTTTTACTGGTACTGGGGGCATTTTTACTGACACTGGGGCCATTTTACTGGCACTGGGGGCATTTATTACTGGAACATGGAGCATTTGTTACTGGCACATGGGGCATTTTTACTGGCACATAGGGGCACTGGGGGCATTTGTTACTGGAACATGGGGGCACTGGGGGCATTTGTTACTGGCATATGGGGGCACTGGGGGCATTTCTTAATGGCACGAGAACACTGGTGGCATTTTTACTGGCACTGGGGGCATTTCTTACTGGCACATGGGGGCACTGGGGGCATTTCTTACTGGCACATAATTTGGGGGCATTTCTTACTGGCACATAATTTGGGTGGCATCTATGGGGGTGGGACACTTTTTACTGGCACATGATTTTGGGGGGTAATCATTGGGGGAACTTCTGGTGCATTATTGGGCGTTTCTTACTGGCACATAATTTGGAGGGCATCTCTGGGTGTGGAGCACTTCTTACTGGCACATTATTGGGGGGCACTATGGGGGCACTTCCTACTGGCACATTATTGGGGCACTTCTTACTGGCACATTGGAAGCATTATTACTTCTGGGGCACACTGGGGACATTAGTACTGTTGGGGGCACTATTACTAACAAGGGCACTCTGGCAGAGAATTATTAGTTGGGACTTTGGGGAGCACTATTACTGTTGGGGGCACCCTGGCACAGTATCAGCGCAGTTATTTCTGGGGGACGTTGTTTACACTGTTACTGTCAGGGACACTATTTGCTGGGTGCAGTTATTTTAGGACACTGTGTGCCAATAATTATTGAAAGGCACTATCTGTGTGGTACTAGTGGAGGAGTACTGGGGGTGGTAGGATGATTTGTCCAGAAGACGGGAGGATGATGGAAAAGTAGTAAACTAAGATTTTTTTCTGTCAAACTGCAGAGATGAGAAATGGCTGAAAAATGGCGTCTAGTCTGAAAGGAGAAGATGAGGAAAGAGAAGATCTACATCAGAGGAGATGTCACTGGATGTACGAGGTATGGGGCGCTGTATTAGGCTACATTCACACGAACATTGTGTTTTGCAGTCTGCAAATTGCGGATCTGCAAAAAAAGGATGATGTTCCGTATGGCATCCGTTTTTTTTGCAGATCCACTGTAACAATGCCTATACTTTTCCGCAAAACGGACAAAAATAGGAATGGACATACAGATGCAGACAGCACACAGTGTTCATTTAAGTGAATGGGTCCGCATCTGAGCCACAAAATATGTGAATGTAGCCTTACACTGTATGTTCTGTAGTGATATACGTAATGTTAGGAGGGAAAAGGTTAGGGTGAGAATTTGGTGGGGGGGGTAAATGTTTGACTTGGCCGGCAGAAAAGCTAGGTGCACCAGCGCTGAGGGAAGGGGGGGGGGGGGCGGGCAAGTTGAACTCTTGCACCAGGGCCCATGAGCCTTTAGCTACGCCCCTGGATATCAGCCATGTAGCTGTTAAACCCAGAAAAGAAAGTTGGTGAGAGATGAAAAGGGCATGAATGTAGGGGAGTTTGTTGCAGACAGAGCAAACATTCCATAATGCTCCTGCAAGAGGGAGAAAGGGAGCAGTGGTCAAGTGGATGTTTTTCAGGTTTAAGGTGTTGCATAAATTTGTAGAAGGAGATTAATAGTGGGAGGTAGATATGATTGTGGGGGTCTGCTAAGGAGGGCCAAGATTTCGAGTTATATCGCCAGCAGTAAGTAGAAACAGAGAAAGTGTTAGTAGTTGGGAGTAGGCGAGAGCGTGAAGTAGCTGTGTGCTGTAGATTTCGCACAAAACTGCATGTGCATGCTCCTTTAACAAAAAGTAAAAGAACTACTGTATATAATGGAATTGTGTTAATCAACTCACTAAAATATTGGTACAGGTTTGAATTAAATGAATGTAATGTAATAATAATTGGGTTCATGGTGTTTTATTGTTTTAGACTGTGTCTACAATGTCTTCAGCTTTTGCAAGCTGCTATGCTTGTGAAGAGGTCACTGCAGACTACCAGATCAATTAGAAAAGAGACTGCCTAAGTTACTATGTTTCACTGTAAAATTACTTAAATACATTAGATGTGATGAACTACTTTGCTGCGCAAAGTTGTTAATCATCTTGATAGATGTCTCTAGACTAATAGCCCTGGTGTTATGTGTGAGTCCAGGGACTGTGAAATGTCAGTGTATCTTATAAAATACTGTATAAAGAATTTGGAAACTCTGGTTTTCATTACCCTATTACCCTTGAATCATTAGCTTGAACATCAAATATTAGTGCACTTTTGTAAGAGTAGCCTGTTACTCTCTTGTAAATGGCTTGTGGTGGCTTGGTGAATTGTGAATTATGAGACAGAGACTTGTTGCATTTAAAAATTTAATGACCAGTCTGCTACAATGTATCTGTCAGTTTAGCTCACAGAGCATTGCCTAGACTGGATACAACTGAGTATACGCTTAGGGGCTGTTCACATCTCTTTTTTGCTGTAGTCGAGCGGATACGTTTGTAAACAGAAAAAATGTATATAAAACTATGTCTTGACATACCCATAAACTATAATTGCGCAAACATGTTCTATTTATTTGCAGTGTGGACGGATCACAGACCCATTCAAGTTGATTTGGTCTGGATCTGTTGCAGCAGCTATATAGATGGTGCCTGTGCATTGGGGACCGCAAATTGAGGTACCCAATGCACGAATTGGCCGGCACACATTTGCGTGCATGAGGCTTAACAAAGCTAGAACCAGCCCTGTACCTCACATGGATCCAGAAATCTCCCCATTCATCGCTCTGCTACATTTATATCAAGCTGACAGCTCAGGGGGAGTGTCTTTTCTGCTGCAGTTAAGGAGGGCGTGTCTCAGCTCTCCCTATCACAGCTCAGGAGACAGTTGAAGGATAAAACTGAGCATGTGAGACCATCTCAGTGAGCAGGACGAAGAAATAAGAAACAAAAACAAACAGCAGGTGGTGCTGTACAGATGCATTTTATTAAATAACTCAGTGGCTATGTGTCACGCGAGGTCGGCGCCGTGCTCCCTCTGCACGACGTCGCCGGACCTCTCCGCCCCCTAGAGACGAGCAATAGGGAATTGAAGTGCTGGTCTTGTCAGCCAGCACTTCATGAGTTAATTCTCTGTTTGGGTTTAGCCATGTGGTGCTGATCACACCACATGGCTACTTTACATATTGTTTGGACAGCTTGCTCCGCCTCAGGTCATGTGATGCTGGCCACATCACATGATCCTGGGCGGGCTATTTAAAGATGGCAACTGCCTCACTCAGATGCCTGTGATTAGTCTTCTGAGATCAGTGCTGTGTGTTGGACCTTGCTGTTGGATTATTGGTGTATTGGATTTTTGGCTTTGGACTTAGACTACGCTTTTGTGATTCCCCTCGGTATTTGACGTGACCTCCTGTTCTTGACTTGGCTTGCTGACGATTCTGCTGTTGTGTTTGTTTCTGTCTGTGTTCGTCTTTCCCTGTGTTCCCTTCCCTTCCCTGTGCACGTACTCAGCATAGGGACTGTCTCCAAGTTACGGTTTTGTCGCCTAGGGCATCTACTGTAAGTAGGCAGGGAAAGAGGTGGGGTTCAGACAGGGCACACTATCCCTTGTTTCCCTGTCGTGACAGAATCACAGGCCATACCTAATGGAGCCGTTGCGAGTACTCACGGACCAGATGAGTAACATGGCTCAGATGATCCAGGATTTGGCCGGGGAGACTCCAACATCAGGAGCAGCTGCGGACTGCACCCGCAGTCGTTCCCTCCATGCCAAACCCCAATATTGAACCCCATGTAAAATTGCCCGATCGGTTTTCTGGGGACCGAAGGACTTTCCGTTCCTTTAAGGAAAGTTGTAAATTATATTTCCGTTTACGCTCACACTCCTCGGGTTCTGAGCAGCAGCGGGTAGGAATAATTATTTCCTTGCTGCAAGGTGATCCGCAGGAGTGGGCTTTCTCATTGCCACCTGACTCCCCTTGTCTATTGTCTGTGGAGGTTTTTTTTCGGGCCCTAGGTCTTTTATATGAAGAACCTGACTTGGCCGCTGTAGCTGAAACTCAGCTCAGAGACATTCGGCAGGGTAACCGTCCAGTTGAGGATTACTGTGCTGAGTTCAGAAAATGGTGTGTGTCCTCTAAATGGAATGACCCTGCTTTGAGAAGCCAGTTTAGGGTGGGACTGTCTGACCATCTGAAGGATTTACTAGTTAGTTATCCTACTCCTGACACCTTAGAGGCGACTATGACCTTAGTTATCAAACTTGACCGACGGTTTAGGGAGAGACAAAAGGAACGTTCTGTTGCCCCTCAAGTTGCAGTGTTGTCCGAAGTTCCTCTTCAGAGCCCGTCTCCTATCAAGGTCCAGGAGGAGCCTATGCAGTTGGGAGTTACTATGAGGGATCAGAGACGCCTGAGAGGGGCCTGTTTTTACTGCGGTGAGATGAACCACTGGCTCCAGCAGTGTCCGAGACTTCTGCTCTCAAAAAGGTCTGTTCCTGGAAGTAAGGTACCCCCTGCGGTGGTAAGAAAGAAAATCTTGTTGCCTATTTCCATTTCTTATAACCAACTCAAGAGATCCGGTGAAGCATTTGTGGATTCAGGTTCTGCTGCTAATTTTATTGATTATGATTTTGTGCAATCTGTGGGTGTGCCTATAATTCCTTTAAGGGAGGTAATTCAAATTATCGCACTGGATTCCACTCCATTGAATAATAGGAGAGTGGAGTTTTGTACTCCTGAGGTTGTATTAACTGTAGGAATTACCCATACTGAGACTTGCTCCTTCCTTGTATTAAAGGATTTACCTGCCGACCTTGTTTTAGGTCTGCCTTGGTTACAGGACCACAACCCTGTGATCAACTGGTCGGTAGGTGAATTGGAAAAATGGGGAATGAATTGTGACAAATGTTGTAGATCAGTATTGCAGTTGGGAGGTACCACTGAGTCTCTTTCCTTGCCCAAGTATATCGGCGATTTTTCGGACGTGTTTTCCATGTCCGAGACTGAGTTCCTCCCTCCTCACCGGCAATATGATTGCGCCATCGACCTTATTGAGGGATCCAAATATCCCAAAGGTCGCATTTATAATCTCTCTACTCCTGAACGTCAGTCCATGAGGGATTATCTCAAAGAGAGTCTGGCCAAGGGTCACATCCGGCCTTCAGTTTCTCCCATGGGGGCAGGTTTTTTCTTTGTTGGTAAAAAGGATGGAGGATTGAGGCCCTGTATCGATTACAGGGAGCTCAATAAAATCACTGTTAAAACAGATACCCGTTGCCCCTTATTCCTGACTTGCTGAATCAGGTCCAGGGGGCCTGTTGGTTCACCAAGCTGGATTTGAAGGGGGCATACAACCTAATCAGGATTCGTGAGGGGGACGAATGGAAAACTGCGTTTAATACCCCGGAGGGTCATTATGAGTACTTGGTAATGCCTTTTGGGTTAAGTAACGCTCCGGCAACTTTCCAAAACTTTGTCAATGACATTTTTAGACCATTTATTGGGAAATTTGTAATTGTCTATATTGATGACATCCTGATTTTTTCTGCAGACTGGGAGAGTCACGTATCTCACACTAGGCAAGTGCTGGAGGTGTTGCGTGAAAACAAGTTGTTTGTTAAAGGGGAAAAGTGTAC
>ONZH01006527.1:0-15302 GCA_900303285.1 Rhinella marina | reverse complement strand
TTCCCGGGTAGGGGGACGTATTAGATATTGTACTGATTCTGAATTGCCTCCTGCAATAGACGGGAATCGAACGCAGATCAACTGCTTGGGAAGCAGCTATGCTCACCACTATACCACCAGCAGGCACAGCAACTGATAAGAACAGATACTAAACTTGATTTTAGCTGCAGTGCCAGCATGAGCAATGGTGTCACCTGCAGGCGGTGATGGACCTTCGTTGCACCTAGTTGGGTGCTTCCCTAACATGTGATGGGTATTTGCCTCGCCTTTCTTGGTCTGGGTGAGCACAATTGCCATGAGGGTAACCACCAGGCTGTTGCCTGAGGATTTGAGGTAATGGTGGGATTAAGCAGCCTCAGAGGCATCCATGCATGCTGCCCCTGCTGTTTCCTGTCCATTTCCGTGGTGTTTCCATCATTTTCTGAGGTTTCCAGGTTTTCACCCAGCCTTCCCTAGGCAGAGCCTTGGTCCCCCGCAAAAATGCTCGAGTCTCCCATTGACTTCAATGGGGTTCGTTATTCGAAACGAGCACTCGAGCATCGGGAAAAGTTCGACTCGAATAACGAGCACCCGAGCATTTTAGTGCTCGCTCATCTCTAGTCCAGATTCTGGAAGGCATTTTGTACTTGGCTTGGGGTATAACTGTCATTTTCCTCTGTCTTTCACCCCCAGACGAATGGACAGACTGAGCGTACCAATCAGAGTCTGGAGACTTACTTGAGATGTTTTGTCTCTGAGAACTAGCAGGAGTGGTCCTCGTTTTTGTTTCTGGCAGAGTTTGCTATAAATAATCGCAGACAGGATTCCACTGGTAAGTCACTATTTTTTGGTGCATATGGCTTTTACCCAAGATTTATTGGCCCATATAAGATCCTGGCCATGATTAATCCTGTAGCATTTTGTCTTGAACTTCCTCAGGCTCTGAACATCCATAATGTGTTTCACAGATCTTTGTTGAAGAGATATGTTGAACCTCTGGAGCCATCTCCCTTGCCATCCGCACCTGTCTTGGTGGATGGCAATTTGGAATTCCAGATCGTCAAGATCATTGATTCTCGAGTTCTCCGTGGGACTCTTCAATATCTTGTTCACTGGAAGGGTTATGGACCTGAGGAGAGCACATGGGTACCTGCATCTGACGTGAATGCCAGTCATTTGGTAAAAGCCTTTCACAGGTCTCATCCTGATAGAGTTGGTCCTGGGTGCCCGGAGGTCACCCATAAAAGGGGGGTAATGTCACAAACGTTCCTGCATCAGGTTGCAGGCATTCGGCTAGGCTTTCGAAAGTGACATAATTTGACATGTTTTCCTCTTGGTTTGGTTGCTGTTTACAACACCCCTTCCCCTCAGCTGTTGTGGGTGTGGTGATTATATTTCCCCTATTTATCACTTCCTCTCCCAGTATTCCTTGCGGTTTATACGTTCTGCTTACTTTGTTGTGAGTGGTGGTGTTCTCGGCTGAGATCCGGTTGCTGCAATATCTGCATTAAGATAAGTGTCATTTTCCCTATTGTGTTTATCCTACTTTTTCCTGTTGTAGTTTTGCCTTCTGGAGTCTCCTGTTCGTCCATCCTCTTGGAGGAATGGGTTGACTCTTTCCTCTGTCACTAGCTGCAGGTTTCTATGGGGTGAGTTTGTTATTAGGTTCCTGTGTATGAACTCTCCTACAACTAAGGCCTGTTCATAATGGTAGTCAGTCAGGGCCTAGTTTCAGGGTTCCCTGCAGGAGGTGACCGTTTCCCTTGTTTGGTCTTTTCCCTTCCCTCTTACGCTTGGTGTGGCTATTCTCTCCACACCAGAGCGTGACACAAATAAGCTAAGCTGCAGTACTCAATGTCAATCAGCAGCTACAAAAGATAGCAAGAATTTAGGGTATATTAAAAGAGTTAAAAACTTGTGATTCAAGTATAGTATTTCCTCTCTACAAAACCTTTGTAAGGGCACATCTTGATATGGGCTTGTTCCGTGGAAATAAAGACAGGGACACCTTAGAGGTTTTCTCTTTTAGATTTATACTTTATATGTATGTATGGTCAATAAAAAGAATTGGTATATGAGTTATTTATTCCAAAGATTTTACACAGACCAGGTTATGTTCATTACATGTTGATGAAAAGCCATACATTGATACAGAAAAGGAATAGGATTCATTATTAGTAGTAGTTACTAGTAGTTAAACTATGGAATGCTATACCCCAAACAGCCTTTAAAAAAGGGCTAGGTCATCATTATTAGATCAGCGGCGGTCCGACACCTGGCCCCCTGCCGATCAGCTGGTTGAAAGGGAGGCCGCACTTGGTACGAGTGCAGCCTCACCTTGTTTGTTTAACTCCTCGCCGTCGACAGCACAATGGTGAACAGGTGTAACTACAGGCCATGTCACTCCCTTCAATGGGACGGTTCATTCCTGATGAAGTGAATAGGAACAAGATGTCCCATTGAAATGAATGGGACGGTTTGTAGTTACACCTGCTCACCGTTGCACTGTTGACGGTGAGCAGGTAAACAAACAAGTGAATGCTGCACTTGCATGGAGCACGGCCTTTCCTTCAACCAGCTGATTGACGGTCCTTGATGTGGGACCCCCGCTGATCTGATATTGATAACCTATTCTGATGATAGGTCAGCAATATTAAAATCTTGGAAAACCCCTTTAATGTTGTATATTTTTTACAACTGTTTAATTTCTGTGATTGTTAATATTGTTAAATAAATAATATAAAGTCAACATTGCTGCAATATAGATCTAATGTATAAAAACTTTAGGCAGGAACTTAGATATTTTAGTATGAATTGTAATGTTAATAAGTGAAATATAGTTACAAATTTGCAAATGTATCATATGGATACAAGGGATGTGTTATATTATCTACATAAAGGCTGTTATAGAAAAAATAACTTTCATGAAGACTACTTGTCTGTCAAATGAAATATCTGATACCATCTATGACTAATTTAGAAAGTCATCTGTCAATCAACATTTTCATTCCTAGGTAAAAATACAGTTTGAAAAGGTACTTTAATGAGAAATAGAGAATTGTGATATCGAAGAGGTTCTGCTTCAGTAGATACTGTATATCAGTGTTTTACTAAAAAGACAATGTATCACACTGCAATAGACACATTTGTTTATAAGTGATAACAGTAAAATTATTAGTATGGTGATCAAGTGCCATTCTTTTCTATTTTTCGAAAGGTCTAGGGGCTGTCCACTCTATAAATCTCATTTTCTCAGACCCTTCTCTCTTAAGTCTAAATGAGAGTGTCAGGTGTTTAAGATCCCCATAGAGCAGACAGTGGCTGCAAATAGTATTAATTTCTATTAAGTACCATTCCTGCCCTACATTACACAGAAATCCCATTGATTTAAATTAACTCTGTGTAATACTTAAAGCATACCTTTTTTAAAAAAAAAAAGTGTGGATGGATATGCTTCATTGTACAATCCTGACTGTGAAAGAATATGTATTTTTACTTTTGGCTTCCTTAACTGTCTTCCTCAAACCAGTTATTCCCTGCTTCACCCGCACAGCTAGATGCATTTCTCTTGGAAGTCTATGCTGACAGTGATTTTCCTTCCCTTACTTCCCACTATGTTTGTCTTCATCTACAGAGCCACACAGCAGATAAGGGATGGGGAGAGAGAACACACTTAAAGACCACTACTCTGCTCTTGGAAAGCTTGTAAAATGCAGTGCTTATGTCAGGGTTATGACCCCAGATAACTCTGACACCCCCACATTTCCTATAAACTGTCTTCTATAACTGTTACTAGAGACAGACAGGAAAGTAAAACCCCTAGTGGCCATGTCTTTACATATTTTTTTTTTCAGGTGTATGCAGACAGATTGTTTAAATAAAATACTTTAGGAATGTGCTAATTACACTGTTAATAATGTATTAAATTGTGAAAGTACAGTGACTCTTTAATTTTCCATATTGTAGTTTCTCAGTCTAGTACCTTCTGTCTTCTACATAAATTATAGCTGATCGCTGGAAGACCCAGAGGGATGACACTGTGTTTCTTTATGTTAGACACTAGTCATGAGCCATTTCTTGCAATTGTCACTTTGGAATAACGTAGTCCATCTTTCTATTTGATGCATTCATACCTTGGTCCTTGCTGGGTTGCGATCCGATGCATGCAATGTGGCTACCCATCTGGACGTGCCCCTTTACTGACGTCATCACATTGACGCGACATGTCACATGATGAGCCGTGGTCACATGATGGTGCAGGGCAGGTGCATCTATGATTGTAAACACCATCATGGCGAATTTGCGCCCATTTTAGCGCAACACAAGTGATTAACATTTAACAATACATACCACATGACAGTTCCTTCTATGCAGGTGATTGAAACTGAGAACTCCAGTGCAAAAATATTTAAAGGGGTTTCTGATAAGAAATGTTTATTGGTAGGGGAAGCTGTGCTGCTGCTTGGACAAAGGGGAAGAGAATTTATGGTGAGTAGAAATTATACTTTCCTTGATGACGTCCACAGCAGCAACACCAATGGAGATATAGAACTTAATAAATTTAGGAAATGTTGTTTTGTACCACAGATAATATAACCTCTTTTACAAAAGCTGGTTTAGAGATCATTTTGTGTCCCACTACACTACACGTGAATTCAATGATTCACGTACCGCTGGTTGCTCATACCACGCAAAGCGAAACTAACTGGGCACCGACCTGCTCACACGATGCACAAAGCAAAGATACAGGTCGACTTACAGGATCCCTGTGGACCTCACAGAGAGGTGGGCACTTTAAATACTAACTAAATGCAAGCATTGAAATCTCTTTCTTGATTTTCTAACTTCCTCTTTTTTTCCAGTTCCTTAATTTCTATCACAGCATATTATAAAACAAGGCAATCTCTATCACTCTATCATACACAGTTCTGCAGTCATTTCTCATTTATCACACCTAGGTTTCAGACATTCCATTCATGCTATCACAGACAAGGAGGTGTTCTTTTAAAAATCCCAAAGATTCCGAAAAAGGACAATACTTGAACAGTGGTCATAACAAGCGGGAAGGCACATAGTAAGAAAAATATCTTACCTGTGTATTTGAAGGTGCAGTTCCCAGTTGCTATAATAATGACCAAAGCTCTTCCACGATCGTCCCCTTGGATATCAGATGGATTCTTCCCGATTTTGGCACCACATGTCATTGCAATTTAGGATAAGTCCCAAATTGGACTTAATACTCAGTTGTCTGTGGTGTTCAAATTATCTTAAATTTCCCCCTTCATGGTAAGAGGGTGCAGCCGCAGCACAAGAAATGCACGTCCAGTCACCTCATTGCTGATCATGCATATCTCTCCTGGTTACACCCAGGGAGCTAATTTTATTAGAAATACATGTTGATGTAATCACACCCCCCTTTGTCATCAATTTTAATATATCCAATCACAATCATACAAGTATACATTTAACAACAAATCAAATGAATGATAATGGCAGCCAATGGCATACACATTACTTCATCTATCTGGGAAATTCCATATGCATATATTAACCATATATTAACTTCTGCTAAGTTCCTCTTTTCCTATAGCCATATCAAGTGATTATGAGTAATTTTTATTTTTAAGCATATGTGACATCTAATGGAGATTAGAGATTATAAGATATAAGAGATGGAGACCACCTGATAATGAAATACAACCCTAGCACAATTGTGTTCACCAGCTAACTAAATTTCTTTAACACCCAGCTGATCTGATTTACAAATGTGTTCGTGAAAACTCCATGATGCTGTTTTTCATATTTGGTCAATCAGAATGCAACTTTCAGCCAAAGAAGAGGAAACAGCTCTAGTAGGATATACTTCTGCCAATGTAAAGTAGATAGTGATCACCAATCTTATCCATCTGGACAAAATTGGTTTAGAAGCCTTAACCTCTTTTGTTTTTTGTTTTTTTTCTCCCCACATTCCAAGATCCATAACGTTTTTAATTTTATGTTAAAATAGTCACATGAGGGCTTATTTTTTGCGGGGACAAGTTGTATTTTTTAATAGCATCACGTAATTTACCATGTTTTGTATTGGTAAACATGAAAAAATTCTAACAGCATTACTACATTTTTATAGTTTACTTTTTGTTTTACTTCTTTTACAAAATAAAATCCTTTGAAAAGAACAGAATTTTCTTTGAATAGCCATTTTCTAACAGCTGTCCCTTTTATATTTCAATCTACAGAGCTGTATGAGGGCTTGTTTTCTCCGGTACGAATTGTAATTTTATCAGTACCATTTTGGGGTATATAAAGCTTTTTTATGATTTAATTGAATTTATTTGGTGGGACAAGGAGACCAAAAAATGGCAAATTGAGGATTTTTTTACCGTTAGGGCATTCAATGCGCAAGAAAAATATTTTTATATTTTAGTAGTTCAGACATTTTTGGATATGGCAATACTTATTATATAACCCCTTACACATAATCACTTACATGTCATGATTAGGGATGAGCGAACCCAAGGAAGTTCGGGTTCGGGACCCGGACCCAATTGAAATCAATGGGGACCCGAACTTCCCTTTATTATTTTCCATTATAGGTCCTGACCTGCGATGACGTCATCACGCTTACCACGTGGTGAGCGTGGTGACGTCACCGCAGATCCTTTTGCAGGTCCTGAAAGAAGAAGAAGAAGGAAGACACCGGCTGTGCGATCAAGTGGACAAGGTGAGTTTTTTTTATTATTTTTAACCCCTAGAAGGCCATTTTATTTAGCATTCTGTCTTAAGAATGCTATTATTTTCCGTTATAATCGAAAATAATAAAATTACCCGAACTCGAACCCAAACTTTTGTGAAAAAACTTTGCGGTTCAGGTTCGCTCAACCCTAGTCATGATTATTCATGAAGTGATTAAACCTTTATTTTTCCAATAAAAGGACAGCAAGAGCTGCTGAGTTTTCATTAACTCTCTAGTACGTTCCTGGTATGTCCTTAATGCTCTCCTTACAACCAGTAAGGTTATAGAAAAAACGCGGAAGCTCAAATTGTTTATTTTTATTTTGAAAAGTGGGTAAAGTCTGCATTATAACCTTCCCTTGCAGACAAATCAAGTAGGTATCCTTGGATCCTAGCGCCTGGATTTCACTTCTTTTTATTTATTTTTTTTCGCTGATTGCTACCAGAAAGCAGACCTTTAGCGAGAAGTGTTTTAGCTCAAAAGGAGGTTCACAAAGATGATTTAGAACTAGACATAAGTCCCATTTAGTAACTAGAAATGATAGTAAGGCTACTTTCACACTAGCGTTAGCACGGATCCGGCACCTAAAGGGTGCCGACGGATCCGTGCTAACGCTATACATGTGTGGAGCCGGAGCAGCGCTCCGGCCCCACACATGACACACATTAAAACAACACACAGACTACATACAAACAAACATACAGACATACATACAAACATACAGACATACATACATACATACATACTCACATACTCCCGGGACGCCGGCAGAACGTCTTCACGCGCCTCCTGCGCGCAGTGATGACGATTCCCCACAGCGCCCTCTGCTGGGCGCAGTGGGGAAACGTCATCGCAGCGTGCAGGAGGCGCGTGAAGACGTTCTGCCGGCGTCCCGGGAGTATGTGAGTATGTATGTATGTCTGTATGTTTGTATGTATGTCTGTATGTTTGTTTGTATGTAGTCTGTGTGTATGTATGCCGGATCCGGAATGACCCCCCATTGGAAATCAATGGAGGACAGATCCGGATTACTGGTGTGTCCACACCAAACGGATCCGTCCCCATTGACTTCCATTGGGGGTCATTCCGGATCCGTCTTGGTGCGGATGCCTGGACCGGAGAGCAAACCGCAGCATGCTGCGGTTTGTTCTCCGGTCTGAAGACGGAACGGAATGCTTTCAGGAGCATTCCGTTGTCTTCAGTTCAGTTTTGTCCCCATTGACAATGAATGGGGACAAAACGGAAGCGTTTTTTTCCGGTATTGAGCCCCTTTGACGGAACTCAATACCGGAATTTAAAAACGCCAGTGTGAAAGTAGCCTAAGCCTAATCATTTGAGCTGCTTCAACAAATCTAAGAATGAATGGTACTGCTCACAATATCTTTCCTAAGGCAACTGATAATGCAGAGATTTGCACTTTTAAGGTAGAAGGTATTAAACCTTACAGAAGGAAATTTAGGTGATACATCATTGGTACCAGGATCTGATTCCTCTCTGGTGATTCATATTAATTACTGTAGTCATATTGTCTGAGCTTATCCTTATCACTTTCCCCTGAATAATCTGATGAGAGTGTAAGAGGGCTTTCTGTACTGTTCAAATCTTTCTGCAATTGAATGAAAAAACCCTCCACCATCTGACCATGCAAATCAGCCCAAGATTGATGTTTTGGTCAAGATATCTGCCCAGGTTAGGAAAGTTAAAGATCTGCCAATGTGCTATTGCGTGGATGAAACCACCATCTCAAGGAGGATCTTGACTCTCTGTGGATATTATGACCAGTTCGTCCAGAGAATCATGGTCTCTGTCCCAAACCCTTAGTATCTTTTGTTTTGTTTCATGTGCCATTTGGCCCATTCTATAGCCTTGTCATCACGACGGGGGGTTGGGCAAATATCTCATCACGAGGGGGGAGGGGGCGGGTTCAGTTGGGGCTTTGGTCAGGGAATCACCAATTTGTTTTGTATTTTTTTTTTTCTCTTACCCAGACAGCCTAAAGAAGCTACCTAATGTTTGGTTGTCCTGCCTTCCAGCCTTCCAAAACACACAGTTCCATTGATGGGGGGGGGGAATCATACATTTTAGAATATGGCACCAACAATTTTTTTTTTGTTGTTTTTTTTTTCCAAAAAGTATTTTTATTGAGCAAAATGCTAAAAAAATAAAAATGGAATGGAAAAATTGCATTTTTCCTTCTTACCAGAAAGGGTTAAAAAAAAGTTAGTTATATGCACCACAAAATGGTGTTATTGAAAAAAAACTCAAACTACACAAAAAGCCCTCATATAGCTAAAGTGGACACTAATATATAAATATTGCTTGGACACTAATAAAAAGATAGGCTAAAAAGAAGAGTTCAAACCTTATGGCCCAAACAAGCTCACCCTTATATGGTTGATTGTTTGCAGTAGAATTCTACTGTGTCTTATAATATTTGTATGTGTTCATGTCATTATACATTATGGCCACTCGCATTCAGGATTTTGTCAAGATTAAGTTTGGTGTCACACATCGTTTTTTGCTGTTGTTTTTGAGGGCTTTAGAGGTTTTTGGAGCATTTTTTGTTGACATGTTTGCAGCATATTTAGGCAACAAAACACCAGTTCCAGATGTTGCATGGAAGTCTATCGAAATTTTAAACTTTGGACAAACAGGTGCTTTTTATTATGGATTTTTTTCACCCTTGAAGTACGTTTTGTGTGTCAATGTGTCAAAAATTGCCATATTTTAAAATAATTTTTTTCATTTTTACCAATACTTTTTTCCATACCACTTTACAGACGAAGTGCATTATAGGGAAGCTCATATTTTTATCTAAAAATGCTGTGAAAAAAATAGCAGGTGCTAAAAGAAACTATTTAGGCAAAAACACTATAAAAATGCTATTCAAGATGGATTTTTATGAGGCATTATATGGCCCAATAAACTGACAGAACCAAAAATGTTTGTGGTGCAGAATCAGCTACTAAATTCATAACAAATTGTTGATCTGTGATGCTGTGAGTTTGGGTTAGTTAAACCCACTGTCAGAACATGACACATGTGAGTAGTAAGATATATCATCATCTGGAACACAGATGTATGAATCCAGCCTTAAAGGGAACCTGTCATCTCCAAAACACCCTGTGAACTAGAGTAAGCGGTGTATAGTGTAAGTGACGTTGAGTCCAGTTATGTAATTTTTATCTTCATACTCACTTCCATTCTGATGTTGTGCTCCCACAAACCTGCAGTAAAATGCACTCACTGGACTCCGGTGCTCACTCACATAATGGAGAGGCCTCAAAGAAGAGTCCAGTGAGTGCATTTTACTGCAAGTTTGTGGGAGCACAGCGTCGGAATGGAAGTGAGTATGAAGATAAAACTTACATATTCGGATTCAGCATCATTTACACTATACAACGCTTACTCTAGTCCAGGGGGTGTTTCGGAGATGACAGGTTCCCTTTAAGCGTGAAATTTCGTTTACAAGCATTATATTCTACTTTTTTCCACATATTGGCTCAGAATCCAATGTGTAGTCAGCAGAAAAAGCCACGAGTCATGTGAAAATAGCTAAAGTTCCCATCTAATAACACTGGTTATGTGGAAATGAGAATCTGTAGGTCTACTGTGTTGCCAACCATATTCGAGAATAAATGTAGACAAACCTTGTTTTAAATGTTTTTTTTTTTCAGATTTTTATATTGATGACTTATCCTCAGGATAAACAATCAAGATGAGATGTCAGCTGTTTGAGGAGGCCGTGGCGCTCACCAGAGTGAATGTCACAGACTCCCCAGAGCTTACCAAGCCCAGTGCCATCTACTGTATAGCAGCTCTTCTTGGTATTGCAGCTCAGCACAGTTCACTTGAATGGGACTGAGCTGCTCCTAGGCCATGGGACTGATAAACATGATGTCCTTGGTCTATGAAGAGGCTACAATGCTCAACAGAGCACCGCAGCATTTTTAATAAACTGATGAAAAGGTGCTGGGAGTTCGACCCCCGGTGATCTGATATTGATGACCTATTCTGAGCATAGGGCATCAATATCAAAATCTCTAAGAACCTCCTTAAATAAAGCAAAAACAATACTAAAATGGATTATTACTAGAGATGAGCGAACATGCTCGTCCGAGCTTGGTGCTCGTTCGAATATTAGGGTATTTGCATATGCTCGATACTCGGACGAGCATATCGCGATCCTCGAGGAAATGGCAACTTCTTCTTCTTGCATGTTAGGCGCCTTTTTTCAGCCAATAAACATGCAGGAGAGTCTTTGGTACCTCCTAGCATTACGTGGGGCCCCTACAAGTCGATAGCAGGGATTGGCTGGCCAGATCAGATGACCTGGGAATATAAGAATCTGGTCCCGTGCTGCTCGCGTCATACGCCGTCTGCATGAGATTAGGGATAGAGCTGCTGTCTGTCAGGGAGAGTGTTAGGGCCTCAATTTAGATGTTGGTTAGACAGGAATCACCCACAAAGAACCCAACAGCCCTTCTAAGGGCTACAAGCACCTTTTTTTTTTTTTTTTTTTTTTTGTCTCCTCTTGGCTGCTGGCTGGGACTTGTAGTGCTGGGACTTGTAGATACTGGCTGGAACTTGTAGATACCGCCATCTTGGCTGCACACTGTACACAGTGACTGGTGGCAGAAGGGACAGCACGTGGTCCACACAGACCCAAAATAAATTGCCCAAAGTCCTCTCAGTACTCATTTTTGCTGCTGCTGTACCTTGGCTTGCTGGGATCTGTAGTGCAGTCTAGGGAATACGTTTTTTCTCTCATTTCTATACACTACAGTCCAGTGAACAATTATGTAGTGTACTGTACAGTAGCGTCAGTCTAGGGAATACGTTTTTCTCTCATTTCTATACACTACAGTCCAGTGAACAATTATGTAGTGTACTGTACAGTAGCGTCAGTCTAGGGAATACGTTTTTCTCTCATTTCTATACACTACAGTCCAGTGAACAATTATGTAGTGTACTGTACAGTAGCGTCAGTCTAGGGAATACGTTTTTCTCTCATTTCTATACACTACAGTCCAGTGAACAATTATGTAGTGTACTGTACAGTAGCGTCAGTCTAGGGAATATGTTTTTCTCTCATTTCTATACACTACAGTCCAGTGAACAATTATGTAGTGTACTGTACAGTAGCGTCAGTCTAGGGAATACGCTTTTCTCTCATTTCTATACACTACAGTCCAGTGAACAATTATGTAGAGTACTGTACAGTAGCGTCAGTCTAGGGAATACGTTTTTTGTCTCATTTCTATACACTACAGTCCAGTGAACAATTATGTAGTGTGCTGTACAGTAGCGTCAGTCTAGGGAATATGTTTTTTTATATATCCTACAGTGCAGTGAAAAATGGAATGGTTTGCGGTGCAATAGCCGCCGTCTAAAGATTATGTTTTTCCTCTCAGTCATGTATACTACAGTGCAGTGCGAAATTGTGTCGTGTGCTGCACACTAGCCGGAGTCTAGAAAATATACATTTTTCCTCTCAGTTATATATTATACAGTGCAGTGCAAAATTCGGTCGTGTGCTGCACACTAGCGGAATGTAGAAAATATACGTTTTTCCTTTCAGTTATATATTATACAGTGCAGTGCAAAATTGAGTGGTTTGCGGTGACCTCTGGGATTGGTTTAACTCTTTTAGAGCCATTGACAAAGGTATCTCCAAGGGTTACCAAATACTAAAATCTTCCTATCCCAACCCCATCCAGAATATAATTGAACAGTGGCACTTAGATCTTAACCAAACACTGTCTGACGCTCAGTGGAAAGAATCGTTCGTAGCTGTGTCTAGATTGTCGAGGTGTGCGGGTCACCTGGAGAGTGCAAGGAAGATACTTTATAGGTGGTATAAAACCCCTCTTTTCTTAAACAAGATTTTCCCAGATATCCCCTCTCATTGTTGGAGATGCCACTCTAATCCAGGATCATACATCCATCTGTGGTGGCAATGCCCCGTAGTGGCACGTTTATGGTCCCAAATTTTCACCCTTATTTCAGATATATGTGGCTACTCTATTCCCCCCTCTCCAGAGTTAGCCCTACTTTCAATTGGTATCTTCTCATTCCCACCACAGCATAGATCCGTAATTCTACACTGCATTATAGCCACCAGGATCAAAATCGCTACGTGTTGGCGAGAGAACTCCTTGCCTTCCCTAAAAAGAATCTTACGCGAAGTAGACAATAATTGCTGGTATGAGGGTGTATGGGCCACCTCCAACAATAAAAAGGCTAGATTTCATGTACTTTGGGATGTTTGGTTAAGCAATAATGTATGTAATATCCCTGTCGATTCCTTTGTGAGGAAATAGATAGTAACCTACCCCCCCTTTTAACCAGAATCCTATGCTTCTCAGTATATCAGGATATGTCTTTGACTCTTTGTGATTGCTAGACTGTCAATGTACTATTTATACACTGTTATCTCATTTATAACTGTAAGTGAAGAATCATTGTATTCATTTGATGTTATCTCATTTATTTTGTATTCTCTAATAAAACAATAAAAATTTATTGTTCAAAAATGTACAGGGTTACAATCTTTTTAGAAAGGATCGTCAAAACCGGCGAGGGGGAGGGGTCTGCCTTTATATAAAGTCCTGTCTAAAGCCCACAATCCGGGAAGATATAAGTGAGGGACATGAAGATGTGGAGTCACTGTGGGTAGAAATAAATGGAGCCAAAAACAATAATAAAATACTAATAGGAGTTTATTATAAACCACCTAATATATCAGAGGCCACAGAAAATCAATTTCTAAATGAAATAGACGAAGCGGCAAATCAGAATGAGGTTGTTATTATGGGGGACTTCAACTACCCAGATATAGACTGGGAAACTGAAACCTGTATATCTCATAAAGGAAACAGGTTCTTGACAATAACTAGAGATGAGCGAGTAGTGAAATATTCGAAAGTTCGAAATTCGATTCGAATAGACCGCGAAATTCGACTATTCGACCGAATATCGAATCCCATTAAAGTCTATGGGAAAAAAATGCTCGCCACTTGGAAATCTCAATTCGATCACTTGGAGGTCACCAAGTCCACCCTGAAACCTCAGAAAAGGATGCCAACACTGCTGGAATGCAACTGGGACAGCAGGGGAAGCATGTCTGGGTGCATATAACGCGCCCAAGTCGCACTATTACGCCACTATCACAGCCTCTCAACAATACACTCCAAAGACAATGTAACCTCTCTGTAAAGTGAGACCATACAAGGAAACCTTCTTTCCTCTACATTGCCATGGACCCCAAGCCAAACTAGACAAAAAAGAAGATGAAATTCTGCACCCCTTAAAATCACGTTGCCTATGACAACCACAGATGGCATAGGCAAGGGGGAAAGCAAATAGACGCCACCCCTAATTGTCATTGTGTGTGTGTGTGAGATGTGGTCAGACATGTCTTCTTTAAAATGTAAAAACAACTCAAACACATGCAGAAGCCTTAAAATGCCCAAATTGTTGGCGCTAGAGATGTCAGTGACCCGACCTGGCCCAGTGTCATGTCTAGCAGGTAAAGCAGTGGGGATGTTGAGGGATGAGTAGGACCGCAAAAGGCAGGAAGAGGCCGTAGGCTGGCCAGAGGCTCATGGAAAATTTTGTGGAGGCCCAAGAGGTGAGACGTCTTAAAAATTGTGTGGAGGCTAAAGAGGTGAGACCTCTTAAAAATTATGTGGAGGCCCAAGAGCTGAGACCTCTTAAAAATTATGTGGAGGCCCAAGAGGTGAGACCTCTTAAAAATTGTTTGTAGGCCCAAGAGGTGAGACCTCTTAAAAATTATGTGGAGGCCCAAGAGGTGAGACCGCTTAAAAAATTTTGTGGAGGCCCAAGAGGTGAGACCTCTTAAACATTTTGTGGAGGCCCAAGAGGTGAGACCTGTTAAAAATTTTGTGGAGGCCCAAGAGGTGAGACCTTGATAAATTTATGTGGAGGCCCAAGAGGTGAGACCTGTTATAAATTTATGTGGAGGCCCAAGAGGTGAGACCTGTTAAAAATTTTGTGGAGGCCCAAGAGGTGAGACCTCTTAAACATTTTGTGGAGGCCCAAGAGGTGAGACCTGTTAAAAATTTTGTGGATGCCCAAGAGGTGAGACCTTTGATAAAATTATTGTGGAGGCCCAAGAGGTGAGACCTGTTTAAAAATTTTGTGGAGGCCCAAGAGGTGAGACCTTGATAAATTTATGTGGAGGCCCAAGAGGTGAGACCTGTTAAAAATTTTTGTGGAGGCCCAAGAGGTGAGACCTTGAGATAAAATTTTGTGGAGGCCCAAGAGGTGAGACCTCTTAAACATTTTGTGGAGGCCCAAGAGGTGAGACCTGTTAAAAAAATTTTGTGGAGGCCCAAGAGGTGAGACCTCTTAAACATTTTGTGGAGGCCCAAGAGGTGAGACCTAAACTTAAAAATTAAACATTTTGTGGAGGCCCAAGAGGTGAGACCTCTTAAACATTTTGTGGAGGCCCGTGAGATTAAACATTTTGTGGAGGCCCAAGAGGTGAGACCTCTTAAACATTTTTGTGGAGGCCCAAGAGGTGAGACCTCTTAAACATTTTGTGGAGGCCCAAGAGGTGAGACCT
>ONZH01006526.1:0-25216 GCA_900303285.1 Rhinella marina | reverse complement strand
ATGCATAGGAGGCAGAGACTTCACACATGATGGGTGTCATTTATCAAAGGACTTGTGACTATTTTAGATGTAAAAATAGTCACAAGTTTCCTTTTTGACCGATCGCACAACAATACTTAGTCGCATGGCCGGTGACAAAAAGTTTTTGACGCCTGAAAATAGGGACACATGGTGGCCAAAAACTACGCTAGCCTAAGGCGGGGGTAGTCTTTCTGTAATACTCATGAAATGCCTCATATTAGCTTACTTTACTGTATGACGGGAGCAAGAAGAAACGGGGGGGGGGCATTTATTATGGATATTTGTGTCTTTTTTTCATCAGACTATATTTTTTACTCACGGTTTTGCCCGTTTTTCTTGTCTCTTTTTCCTGGTTCAACAGAATTTTGGGGACCTAGTTGTTTTAGACTAATTTATGTAGGTGTGCACTTTTTCTGGCAGAATTAGTTCCAAATTTGGTCTAATTTCTATGGCGCTTCATTTGTTTCTCATTGATACACCGGGCGGTGCAACAATTTTTATAAAATATCCACATTGGTGGGTAGGAAGAGACTTGGCCATGATTGGACTTGAAGGCCTCTACAAAATCCAGGCTAAGGCCTCTTCCACATGAGTGATACGGATTGTGTCAGGATTCGTTCAGGGAAAAGCGGAAAGTTTTGCAGCAAGTTCAATACGTTCAGAGTCTTCACATTTTCAACATCTCCCCTTTATGTCCCAGGTGTTTCTGTGTGGACTGCGTGGACTTGTTGGTGGGACGAGGAACTTCTCAGGCCGCCATAGAGGAGGATCCCTGGAGCTGCTACATGTGCAGAGAGGAGCACGTCCATGACTTACTGCAGAGACGGGAGGACTGGCCCGGCCACATGCAGGACCTGCTGTCCAACACCCATGACCAGGACTATGTGAGTGCACTGGGGGCGACAGGGCCCCATACGCGAAGTAGCTGCAGCCTTAATGAAGATTATTATACAATATTTTTATATTATACATGTTACAGGACCCGCCACCACTTTACCCACCACTGCCCGCAGACAGGAGGAAGCCAATCCGAGTACTGTCCCTCTTTGATGGCATTGCAACAGGTAAACTGAACAGCAGTTGGCCACAGCAGTGCAGAGAACTTCAGGAAGTCTGCACCAACACTTCTTTAAAGATGAGTAGGGTATCACACACTGACAGTCAAAGGAGCAGGATTCCTCAGCATTGCAGAGTATTTCAGGAGAGGAGCATGCTGATCTTGTTACAAGTAGAGATGAGCGAATCTTCAAAAATTCACTTCGGCGAATAATCAAGGAATTTATTACAAGATTCGTTCTTAATATGAATTCATTAGGTCAATTTTGCGTTAAAAAATAATCATTGTTTTGCGAACATTCCTGCACAAATTACGAACATACAGTCTAAGCGTTGTTAAAAGTACGCTACTGAACTGAATAAGTAAGCATTAGCGTACCAACTGCGTACTTATCCTTAGCGTACTATTGACTTGCGATTGCGTCATACGCACGCACAAGGCAAGGCTGCAGCGTACAGTCTTTAGAGGCAGTAATATGAGCTAGAAAAGTAAGGTGCTAAGCTATCCGACTAAGTGCATAATATGCAAACATTTTAGTGCAATCGGTTTCACATTTGCAAGTATAATAGGCTCGGATATACATTTGAGTCTCTCCTCGTGGCTGCTTGGCATAAAACACTGGAACACATAGTCCAAAATTCAATTGTAATCCACGTGAGGTAATTTTGTAATCCAAACAGGTAACCTGTAATCCACATGGATAATAGAAAATAGCAGCAAATAGAGAACCCTTTTTGCAAAGGGGACTTCCAAATAACCTGAGAAGGGAGGAAAAAGGAAAATAGGCGCACTTAGGCACAACTGGGAGTTTTCTGCAGAATGGGGGGAGTCCTGACAGCCATGGCCATCTGGTTGAGGATCAAACAGGGGGCAATAAAAATAAGGTAAATTAGTCACACTGGTGAGCGCTGCTGCCACTTGAGCCTTCACCTTCCCGGGATACTCCTGCTGGAACAGCAGGACATCTGGCTGCAGCGGTTTAGGCAAGGCGGCACCCAAGGAAGAACCGCCAGCTCCCCTTGCTGCTGCTGACTTCATTTTCCATGGTACAGTAGTTGGTACTGGATCACCATGGACTGGAAAGTGAAGGATGATGTAGTCAGCTGACCCAGGAGAAAGGACTGTGATGGGGGTGGCAATCCAGGGATCAGAGGCTTCGGCTGTGGCTTCTCCCTGAAACGGAGGGTGCAATCTGGTGACTCTTGTAGGCAGCGCACGCGTCCTGCGCCTGCTGGTTCCTCCGGCTAAACTTCTGGTGGTGATGCAGGTACCAGGGGCTTACACAAAAAAGTAACCACGGTAGCAAAGGGGCCTTTCACGGATGCCATATATTCTACCTGATCCCCCACATATAGGCTGTGATGGGTTTGGGGCAGGTAAGACCGTTTCACAGACCTGCGGCCCACAAAGTACTGCTTGCCGTCTTCGTCGTCCGCAAGGAAGCCACTGCCTCACTCCACTGAAAACCAGAGGACGGTACCTTTATGCCTTTCCAGCGTAGGGACTCCTGGCCTCGGATGGTACAGCACTTGGATGACCCAGTCCTCCACCGCATTCTTGTAGTCCCATAGGGTCTGGGCGTGGGCCGTCACTGATGCAGGCACAATGGAATTCTGCCGCATGGAAGGTGTTGTTGTTCTCATCCTGGGCGGCAAAGTGGACGCTCCAGCTGCCTCCACTGCACCAGCCGGCATGGCGGACACCTCAGGTGCCGGTGGGATTCTCTTGGCCAATTGTGACACTCTGATCTCCTCTGGACTGGACAGTGGTTCAGGGTCCTCACTACCAAAATCATCACCATCTCTCCCCACTTTGCTCGCAGTTGTTTCGCCATGCTGTGGTATCTTGTTCACCGCTGGAACTGGAGAGGAGGGAGGAGTAATGAGGGAGGAGTCTTTACTCCCTATACGTGCAAATAGATAGTTCCCAGTGGACCGGGCTGGTTTTTCCTGCATCTGAGGGGGGCATATCTTCACTTCCTCGCTCTTGAGGGGGCGTATCATCATTTTCCCGCTTCTGAGGGCTGGAGGGCAAGAAGAATGCATACGTAGCGTTAGCGTTCAAAATTTTAAGGACATTTACAAATAATACGAAGCGAATCCGAATAAATCCATCTTCGCTTTGGAGTAGGAAAAAAGGAGGATTCACAACGAATCTACGAAGCAGTGCATAGATTTGCTCATCTCTAGTTACAAGTTCTAGAGAGTAGGGTCCCCAGCAGCACAGAGTATTTCAGGAGTGTGCCGATTGTGGCAGTGACCTCTGCGTTCATGTAATAGTGTTGGAAAGGACATCGGGCGGTATCATGATGGAGACAAGCTGGAGGTCATAGAGAGTGGGGGGGGAATTCAGGAATTTTATTGTGGTGTTAATCCAGGAAAAATCCTGACTTCTTGTATTTCTCCTACATGACGCACAGGATTACTGGTTCTCAAAAAGCTTAGAATCAACGTTGAAAAATATATGGCATCGGAGGTGTGTGAGGACG
Organism: Rhinella marina; assembly: GCA_900303285.1. Classification (NCBI taxonomy): domain Eukaryota; kingdom Metazoa; phylum Chordata; class Amphibia; order Anura; family Bufonidae; genus Rhinella; species Rhinella marina. Next base: position 21,650 of record ONZH01006526.1, on the reverse strand, counting down.
CCATCACGATAGGACGGGTACGCCATCCGGGGCAGATTATGTATGTGGGCGACATTCAGAATATAACCAGGAAACAGGTGAGCAACAAATCTTCACTGTAAATTATAGTACAGTGGAGGCATTGACTATAATCTGACTAATAACTGAATTTACAAGAATATAACTACTAACTACTATAACTACTATAATACTGCCTCCTTTGTACAAGAACATAACTACTATAATACTGCCTCCTATGTACAAGAATATAACTACTATAATACTGCTCCTATGTACAAGAATATAACTACTATAATACTGCTCCTATGTACAAGAATATAACTACTATAATACTGCTCCTATGTATAAGAAATAAACTACTATAATACTGCCTCCTATGTAGGAATATAACTACTATATACTGCTCCTATGTGCTCCTATGTACAAGAATATAACTACTATAATACTGCTCCTATGTAGAAATATACTACTATAATACATGCTCCTATGTCCTATGTAAAGAATATAACTACTATAATACTATGCTCCTATGTACAAGAATATAAACTACTATAATACTGCTCCTATGTACAAGTATATAACTACTATAATACTACAAGCTGCTCCTATGTACAAGAATATAACTACTATAATACTGCTCCTATACAAGAAATAACTACTATAATACTGCTCTATTACAAGAATATAACTACTATAATACTGCCCCTATGTACAAGAATATAACTACTATAATACTGCCTCCTATGTACAAGACATATATATACAAACTAACTACTATAATACTGCTCCTATGTACAAGAATATAACTACTATAATACTGCTCCTATGTACAAGAATATAACTACTATAATACTGCTCCTATGTACAAGAATATAACTAAGAATAACTACTATAATACTGCTCCTATGTATTTACAAGAATATAACTACTATAATACTGCTCCTATGTACAAGTATATAACTCTATAATACTACCTCCTTGTACAAGAATATAACTACTATAATACTGCTCCTACAAGAATATAACTACTATAATACTTGTACAAGAATATAACTACTATAATACTGCTCCTATGTACAAGAATATAACTACTATAATACTGCTCTATGTACAAGAATATAACTACTATAATATGCTCCTATGTACAAGATATAACTACTATAATACTGCTCCTATGTACAAGAATATAACTACTAAATACTGCTCCTATGTACAAGAATATAACTACTATAATTACTGCTCCTATGTACAAGAATATAACTACTATAATACTGCTCCTATGTACAAGAATATAACTACTATAATACTGCTCCTATGTACAAGAATATAACTACTATAATACTTCCTCCTATGTACAAGTATATAACTACTATAATACTGCTCTATGTACAGAATATAACTACTATAATATGCTCCCTATGTACAAGATATAACTACTATAATACTGCTCCTATGTACAAGATTAACTCTATAATACGCTCCATGTAAAGAATATACTATATAATACTGCTCCTATGTACAAGAATATAACTACTATAATACTTCCTCCTATGTACAAGTATATAACTACTATAATACTGCTCCTATGTACAAGAATATAACTACTATAATACTGCTCCTATGTACAAGAATATAACTTCTATAATACTACCTCCTATGTACAGGGAATATAACTACTATAATACTGCTCCTATGTACAAGAATATAACTACTATAATACTGCCTCCTACAAGTTATGTACAAGAATATAAACTACTATAATACTGCTCTATGTACAAGAATATAACTTACTATAATACTGCTCCTATATACAAGAATATAAACTACTATAATACTGCCTCCTATGTACAAGAATATAACTACTATAATACTGCTCCTATGCACAAGAATATAACTACTATAATACTGCCTCCTATGTACAAGAATATAACTACTATAATACTTCTCCTATGTACAAGAATATAACTACTATAATACTGCTCCTATGTACAAGAATATAACTACTATAATACTGCTCCTATGTACAAGAATATAACTACTATAATACTGCTCCTGCGTACAAGAATATAACTACTATAATACTGGCTCCTATGTACAAGAATATAACTACTATAATACTGTCTCCTATGTACAGAATATAACTACTATAATACTGCTCCTATGTACAAGAATATATCTACTATAATACTGCTCCTAGGTACAAGAATATAACTACTATAATACTGCTCCTGCGTACAAGAATATAACTACTATAATACTGCTCCTATGTACAAGAATATAACTACTATAATACTGTCTTCCTATGTACAAGAATATAACTACTATAATACTGCTCCTATGTACAAGAATATAACTACTATAATACTTCCTCCTATGTACAAGAAATAACTACTATAATACTGCTCCTATGTACAAGGAATATAAACTACTATAATACTGCTCCTATGTACAAGAATATAACTACTATAATACTGCTCCTATGTACAAGAATATAACTACTATAATACTGCCTCCTATGTACAAGAATATAACTACTATAATACTGCTCCTATGTACAAGAATATAACTACTATAATACTGCTCCTATGTACAAGAATATAACTACTATAATACTGCTCCTATGTACAAGAATATAACTACTATAATACTGCTCCTATGTACAAGAATATAACTACTATAATACTGCTCCTATGTACAAGAATATAACTACTATAATACTGCTCCTATGTACAAGAATATAACTACTATAATATAACTACTATAATCTACAATCTAGTATAGATATGATATTGTCTCAGTATTATTTGTCCCGCTGTAATGTAAGTAACTACAGTGTGAGAATGACCTGAGGTATCCATCATCTTCCTCAGACAGGGTGAATCCTGCCGGTAACCTCCATGTCTGTTCTTGGCTCCCCACGTCACTACGCCACATACCAAAGCCAGTACAGCAGGATCATATGGACAGATTACAATGATGAGAATGGCCACCAGATCATTCTCACTACAACTGCCAGTTCTTTATGGTGGCTCATTCTTCTTGCCTTCCCCATCCCTCTCTCTCTAATCTTATAGAATTTGTCCATAAGTTTACAGTGAATCTTTCTGCAGATTGAAGAATGGGGACAATTTGATCTGATAATCGGCGGCAGTCCTTGTAATGACTTATCTCTGGTTAACCCGCACCGGAAAGGCCTTTATGGTACGTAAACCATCAGAATACAATTCTCATCCCATAAAAGGTGATATACAGGACATTATGGGACCTAAATATGTACATGGTCATCTCCACCAGGGGGCAGTGGACAACTGTTTTTTGACTTTCCACGATTACTCAATAAAGTGTTGCCTAAGACGGGAGAGAATCGGCCAGTCTTCTGGTTATTCGAGAACGTGGTCGCGATGGAGAAAGAATTCCAAAAAACTATTTCTCTCCACCTGGAGGTAAGCAGTAGACATGTGGGACAGGGTGTAAATTAAACCAAAAGCAGAGGTCCACTTTAATATAAATTTACCATATATCATGTCATACAGTTGTCCACTGCAGTCACATCCCAGTTACACCTTTACTTACTTTACTGTACTTCCCATTTACGTGAACGGGAGTTTAGGCAGGCGCCAAAAATTACACTTTCTACAGAGCCTTCTGCTTCCATTCCATATACCACAGCTGCCGAAACAGCTAATCAGTGGGGGTGCCAGTGTCAGACCCTCACCAGTCTCACAATGATGACCAGTCAGGATAGGTCATCTATATCTGTAGCCCATAAAACAAATGTTTTACAATATGTTGAAATAGCCTTGCACATCAATGTAACTTCTACATTCAGAACCTACCAGACATAGGCATTGGGAAATCTGGATGAGACCCTCACTAGATAGGGTTTTCTTCTTCCAGACGAATCCTGTCAAGATTGATGCAAGTGTGGTATCGGCTGCTCATCGAGCCAGATATTTTTGGGGGAACCTGCCTGGCATGAACAGGTTAGTCACAGACCTATAAAAAAACGTCGTCAATGTAGCGCATACTCTAAGTTTCTTGACATCCATATGTATAACTTTGTGTCTGAGTGTAGAGACATAGTCAAGGACTCACATCTTCGAGGGCTATTTTATACAATGCATTAATAAGTGCCTTATAGTAACTTTGTCTACATGATAAATGCCATTTGCTGAAGTGAGGCATCACCTTTAATGCTATGATACTGATGTAAGAGATTTCTTTCAGGTCTAGCCCAACGTCAATTCAGTTAGTTGGCATAGTGGTTCTACCACCATTGTCCATAATGCTATTTTTAGGGAGCAATTTACACTAAGCTATTGTGCAACAACCTACCTGCATTTTAGTGTCTTCAAATTATTCACCTAGCATAAATTTATAGGACACAGTCCTGATGTATATTCATAGCGGGCTTTCTGAGGGATTGGGTAGTGGCCGATGAGGTGCCCAGCCATCTTGAACCCTGATAGTGGTGGTTTTCATCTCCTCGGTCTTCTCAGTTCTCACATACAAGATGCAGAGTCCTGTGTATGGAATAGAGATAGCAGTAGTGTCACCTCAATCGTCATATGGTCGATCACATGATCACCAAAATGGCGTCAACCAGAGTTTAAAAAACATCCAGGTACATCTTCTTTTCGTTCCTTCAAAACTGCACACAGGAAAAGAGGGGTGAAATCCAAATGGCGCCCCTACTGTTAATGGTGTGAACTATTCCCACAAGTCTTGGCACTAAGAATAAAGAAATTTAGGACTCCCCTTCTGAGGGTTGGTTTGGAGCCAGGGTTTTACCTGGACCTACAGCCGCGCTCTCGCCTATGCATAGATAATAACTCCATTGTTGTTCTAGGCCTCTAGTAGCTACAGACAATGAGAAGACAAAGCTTCAAGATTGCTTGGAGCCCGGAAGAGTCGCCAAGGTGAGGAGTAATGTGACGGTGGAGGACATGAAAAGCTTTATAGCGGTGTATTAGTGAGCGGATTGAGAGTAGGGATCAATGATTCCATCAGCCGGATCATCCAGTCCAGTGAGTGATTCCTTCTTCTCAAATACTAAATATAGACTTTCACATATTCGGAAGATTCTTTACAGTTAGTGCAGACTAAACCCTTAATGTCCACTGATATGTGTTTCCACAGCAGTCGATACTGGGTTTTACCACAGGCCGTCGGCACCTAAGATAAGAGCAGCAGAGGCCTTCTGTGCAGCCCAGAGCAGGAGCTTGCCTCTCATATGACAGCCTTGCTCCTGCCTCTGCCGATCCAGGACGTTTAACCCCCTTTGATGCAGTGGCCGTAGATGGTGGGGTGCGAATGACTGTACACTACGGCTGGGGGCCTAATGAAAGCCCCCGGGTCTGCCTGCAGTACATGCCTATTAGCCTGTGCCCGTCAGTGTAGCACTGACAGTATATAGTACACTGCACTACATAAATAGTACAATCTACTACATATGATCAAGGGATTACATGTCAAAGTTCCCTTGTGGGACTAATGAGTTAAATCTTTGTTTTAAAAAAAAAGCTCCAAAAATATACAGTTTCCATTGATATTCAATGGAAAATATTACAAAAATAAAATCACTTCCATGTATTTGGTATCCGTAACGACTCTCACTATACAATCACATAATTCATCCCACACAGTGAACACCATAAAAAAACAACAAAAAACAGGGCCAGAATTTGTGTTTTTTGCCTATTCACCACAAAAAAAATACTAAAAAGCAACCAAACAGTGTTATGTACCCCAAAATGTTACCAAATGAAAAATACAAGTTGACCCACAAAAATCAAGCCCTCACATAGCTCCGTAGAATGAAAAATAAAAACGTTATGGGTCGTGGAATGTATCAAAGCAAAAACATTTCCTTTTTTTTTCCAAAAAAGGGGTTTTATTGTGAAAAAGTAATAAAACTTTAAAAAAAAAACCTACAGTATATGTATTTGGTATAGCTGTAACGTAACCAATCAATGACAGTATTGCTGTCTTTTCCCACCCAAACAGAAAGAGTTATTAAAAGTTAATCAGCTCCATTAAAAACTACAGCTTCTGCCACAAAAAACAAGCCCTCACATGGCTACATCGACATTAAAATAAAAATGTATAGCACTTGAAACACCACAATGCAAAAAAAAAATTTTTTTTTTTCTTGGTCACTAAGGTCTCAAATGCGTACAGGGAGAAGGGGGTTAAGAAGACTGAGAGGAGGGATCAGTGATCGCATCGCCCGCCCATCACCCAGTCTGGAAAAACAATTCTGAAATCCTTGTAATTTCATGATCTTAAAAAGATTCATCAATAGAGGATTCTCTACAGTAAGAGCAGATTGAGAGTAGGGATCAATGATTATATCCACCCACCTACCACCCAGTCTGGTGGAGCAATTTCCTCGTCTTGAATCTTTGTGATATGAACTATTAAAATTGGAATTATTAATTTCTAGGAGGATTCTTTACAGTTAGAGCAGGGATCAGATATTCCATTCACCAAGATTTTTTACAGTCAGAGCAGTGATAGTGGGGAATATTCTGTTTATTTTGGCAGATTACATAGATACCACAAGCACATGGAGAAAATTAAATTTCAGTTTTTGGAACTTTTTGGATCTTTACACCAGAAATTGGAGTACAAATCTACACCAGCTTATAAATGCTGTGGATTTCGGGGGAAGAGACAGACCTTTGCCTTTTTAGTGACATCTTACTACACATGGATAAATATGTGCCCCTGACATTGTCTCCCACAGTTCACCAAGATTCAAACCATAACTACCAGGCCCTGGTCTCTTCGTCAGGGAAAACATCACGAGTTCCCAGTCATCATGGATGGGAAGGAGGACACCTTGTGGTGCACGGAGATGGAGAGGTAATGTGACCGGGCACCTGAGCCTTCACCTACAGGGGATTGTGTCCGGACGTGACGAAATCTTCATAAGATGTTGAGAAACTTTGTGAATACTTCATCTGTTACTGATCTTGTGTTACATTACATCCTATAGCCCTTTTTCATCCAAAGCGGCACGTGGGAGGACAAAAGGCAGAGCTCTGCTGTTGGGTCAATGGGTTGGAGCTAAATTTGGTCTCCAAGACCAACCAGCAGAATTTGGAAAATAGCTTAGGAAGTAATAGAGAGAAATACCATGTTTGAGATTAGAAGATTCCCCAAGAAATCTTGCTGCCTTATAATAAAAAATGAGTAAAAAGGGGTACATGGGCCACTGACCCCACAGATCGTTTCATAAACAAACTGCACAGCCGCCTAGTCCTCTCTTTCCTCAGCCTGATAGTAATTTGATGCTAGTATTAGCCCCTCTAGTATGACCACCAGGAAAGTAGGCATTATCTTCTCTAGCATACTAGACCATCAGGTGTGCTGTCAGTAACCCCTCTAGTGTCCCAAACCACCAGGAATGCAGATATTAACCCCTTCAGCACACTAGACCACCACGTATGTTGTCCGTAATCCCTCTACTACACTAGACCACCAGGGAAGTAGGCATCATCTTCCTCAGCATGCTAGACCACCAGGTATGTTGTCAGTAACCCCTCTAGTACACTAGACCACTAGGGAAGTAGCCATTATCTTCCTCAGCATACTATACCACCAGGGATGTTGTCAGTAACCCCTCTAGTACACTAGACCACCAGGTATGTTGTCAGTAACCCCTCTAGTACACTAGACCACTAGGGAAGTAGCCATTATCTTCCTCAGCATACTATACCACCAGGGATGTTGTCAGTAACCCCTCTAGTACACTAGACCACCAGGTATGTTGTCAGTAACCCCTCTAGTACACTAGACCACTAGGGAAGTAGCCATCTCTTCCTCAGCATACTATACCACCAGGGATGTTGTCAGTAACCCCTCTAGTACACTAGACCACCAGGTATGTTGTCAGTAACCCCTCTAGTACACTAGACCACCAGGAAAGTAGACATTAACTCCTTCAGCATACTAGACCACTAGGTATGTTGGCATTAACCTCTCTAGTACACTAGAGAAGGCCACCAGAGAAGCAGGAAATAACCCCTTCATCTCCTTGGACCATCAGGGATGCAGACATAGCTCCTCTAGCACCCTAGAAAGGAAGAAATGCTAAAACGAACGCCTTTAATATGCTAGACCTCTGGGAAAGCAAGCAGGACACTAGACCACCAAGAATGCTAACAGTAAAGGGGTTATCTGGGAATTTGATATCGATGGTCAATATCAGATCAGTGGGGGATGACTAACGGAAACATTTACCCCTCTAGTGCATTAGACCACCTGAGAAACTGGAATTCATTACTCCAACAGTAACACTAGACCACCGGAGGTGCCAGCATTATACATTCTATTTACCATCACATGAACTTATATTATGAACTTTTCTCATTTACATCAGATGATCTGCTTCTTCCCCATCACTGGTTCTCCAGGTAGTGACATCATGCTCCATCGAGACATCACATCACCGTAGCATACAATAATTATTGGCTGCCACAGTCATATGTCCCTTCCCTCTTCTCTATTTGTGGAAAATAATCAAGAAGTAGAAAATAAAACTTGTAAAAACATTTGGACAGAACGTCCTCAGTCATCACCACCACTAGTCCGTCCATCTACTCTTCTTTCTGTAGGGTCTTCGGATTCCCCCCGCACTATACGGACGTCTCGGAAATGAACCGCTGCTCCCGACAGAAGCTCCTGGGAAGGTCATGGAGTGTCCCGGTCATCCGGCATCTATTCGCCCCGCTGAAGGATTATTTTGAAAGTGTTTAGAATCAAAACGGGGCCCCCACACTGCAGATTTATCATGGAGACACCGGATTTTATAATGTTACATTATTATATAAAGAGAAGTTGTGTATTTTATGAACTTGTGAAGTCTCTTTAGTGGATGGAGGACCGTCAGGGTGGACGCACCCGATAGTCCATCACTGGTTGGGGGTTTTCTGTGAAGTTGGGGCAGTATATAGACCTCTTACACATTATAGTATGTAAATGTTTGACTTTAGGCCAAACCTAAAGACAATTTCATGTTTTTCACTATACAGGGATCTGGCCTTTGCTGCAGGGAACTAGTCTGGCCACTGCCTCCTGGAGTTATTCCTATGTGGTTGACAGCTGACCCATAGCTGGCAGAGACAATGGTGAAAAGCACCAAGGGGGTCAATCAATACTTGTAGTCAGGAGACAAGCCAAAGTCGGGGTAGGCAGAGTTCATATGTATCCGTAAGTCAAGTTGGAGGTCTGGGCTGGTGGCAATGGGTCAGAACAGAGAACTGGCAATGGTCAGGGCAGGCAGCAGACTATCAGAATCATAAAGCAGGCTGAGGTTCAGTACATGAGCAGAATTTCTGATGATAATCATCCAGCAACTCACAGGCTGCCTCCAGAGAACTGGAGAATGATCAATATGGTAACGAGTTGATAGGACTCTGGACAGCGATGGTCTAAGACCAAATAACAGGGCCGGACTGAGGTTGGTGGAGGTCCCTAGGCAATGAATTATAGGAGGGATGAGCGAATATACCCAAGGCCCTCTCCACTGTATACATTACTTGTATACAAAACCACATGGAGGTTGGATGGTGGAGGCCTCTCACATTGTGGTGGCTTGGTGGAGGCCCTGTTTGGCCTCTCTGTAATCCAGCCTTGACTAAGAACCATAATGCCCAGAAAGGACTCACTCAGTCCTTATTCTATGAGTTTGGGGCACAGATCTGGTGTAGTCTCCTTCCCTGTCCACAATGGAGTGCTCCTTCTGTAGGGAATGTCTTAGACCATCAACTGTAGAAAAAAAAATGTGCAGCAGCTCCAATACGTGTGGAGATACCTTTATAACACACTGCCGGCAGCGGTTACATCCCGCCCTGGTATACACGCCGCAGGCTGTCACGTCTTGGGGGTCTGAGACTATGAGTACAGAAATGTGTAATGTGTACAGACCATTTATTAGTAGAGATACCAGATGTTTCCTGTGTTGCAATTATAATCGTAGACTGGATCTGGAACCAGGTAAGAGCCGTAGTAGAAGCAGCGGGAGACCTCCTGGATGACTGAAGTGAAATCATCAATGTATACATCAGGTAAAATTATCACTAGACCAGCTCCCGGCTGCCAAGGCAGCCCGTCCGTACACTGCAGTGTCCTCAACGGGGTGCCCAGAGGAGCCTCAAGGTGTTGTGAAGACACTGAGGTGCTGCGGTCAATGTATTGCTATTCCATTAGGATGTATAGTTATTTTGAGAACTCGGCGGCGCTGTGTTAGTTATCTAATTTTGAGATTTGCATATATATCAGGATTTCGCTATAAGATGTATTAAACATTGAGCAGGGGTCACATTAAAGGGGCAGCCAGTAATGATAACCTGTCCTTGGGCTAGGTCATAAATATCTGGTGGGGGTCTGACTCCTGGCTCCCCTGCCAACCAGCAGTTTGAAGCTTTCCTCAAGCTTCGTGGTAACACGCCTAAAATGGCGGCTGCACGTGATGCAAAATGAAAGTAAGAATCCCAGGGATCACCCATAATGTCGTGCAGCCAGCCAATCCACAGCTAGCCATCAGACGTGATGTCACATCCCTATAAAAGCCTCATCCCACTCGGTCTCCGCCATTTCACTGTGAGCTGAGAATAAGGAGAAACGTGGCAAGTGCTAGGGACAGTGTTTAAAAAAGCTTTGATTTGTAAAATATTGGATAGGGAGACTGCAGGGACAGTGTAGGGTGTGTTTTTACACACTTTAGCGAGACTGCAGAGAGACCGCAGGTTGAGTGTAATTGCTGTGTGCATCGTGCTCATCTGCTGCACCATTCATACTTAATCTGTTCTGTTATACATAGACTTACTGTGTGTTAGACTCGGTGTCAACAGGAGGTCTAATATATAGGTGTGCTTACCTTGTTCACCTGCTGTGGCATTCATACTTAATCTGCTATATTACTGATTCCGTTACACTACACTATGTACAATATGGTCCAGTTGTCTGGGCCCTCAAAAGTAACAAGCAGTGGCAAAAGTGTTGCTGTAGCCAGCAGAAGTAGCAGCAGAAGAAGGGTTAGTGGTAGCAGCAGCTGCAGCAACAGGCCTGAGCTGCAACTGTCACCCAGCCAGGAGTCTGTGGGTTTCTCTGACATCATGTCCCAGGAACTGCCTCTGTGCCCTCACCTATCCTGAACCTACCTCTTTTGCTGCTCCTTCTGCTAGCCAAGTAATGATAGCTGCCGGTTCTGCTCCGCTTTTAGCGAGGATGAGCTTTGTGAGGACAGTCAGCAGTTATAGACCAGTACCGACTTAGAGGAGAGGTCCGTTGCAAACTCCACTAGGTGTGCAACTATCGATGATGACAGTCGGGTGGAAGCACATGTTGTTAGAGGTCAGGGACGTACGCAAGAGAAGGTGACACAAGCGACCATCAAACAGATGTAGATGATCATGTTGCCAATTGCATGTGGTGAAAAGGTGGCATCATCATCTTCAGGGGGCGAGTGTGGCAGTGTGCCTGTGAGACAGCAGGCTGGAAGCAGTGGCAGACCTATAGCCATACCCAGGAGGGGTACACCGTCTGCAAGTCAGGAGACTACCTGTGAGGAACACACTAGCAGTGCACAAGTTCATAAAAGCAGCATCACGCAGTGGTGGAGGGAAAATGCCATACTTGGCAGTCTGGGTATTTTTCAGCAAGTCGCTGGGGACATTAGGGTGGCAGTATGGAGGATGTGTGCGCATTAGGTGAGGTGTGGCCAGGGTGCTAATTTTCGCATAACGGCCCTGCATCAACGGATTTCGGCACCAATGTCCTCCTCCTCCTTGTCCTCCAATGTAGACACAGTTCACATTGGTCCTCCATCATGTCACCTATGCAAAACTAGGCGTTGTCTTGTGGTTCTACACCTGGTCAGCCTTGGTGAACACAGCCACACCGGGGAGGAACTGCTCATGCATCATTAATAAAGAAATCGAACACTGGCTGTCTCCTCAACAACTGGAGATAGGAACCATGGTTAATGATAACGGGAATAATATTTTGTGTGTTGTGTCAAGGAGGGCTGTCCCATGTGCCCCTCATAGCACACGTCTTCAATCTCATCATCCAGGTTCTAAAGTGTTCTACTAAACTGCAAGAGCTGGACAGCAGCATCACCAGCTCCATAAGCAGCTACTTCAGTCTACTGAAGAAACCACCCAGCAAAAGCAGGACATGCAGCAGAACCTGAACCAGCAGCAAGTGGTGGCATATTTGGACTGCACCCTGTCACCCCAGATCCAAGACTCCCTGGAGCAGGGGGGAGCATGGTTACCCCTAAGAGAACTCGCCTTTTCACCCAAAATGTTGAGAGACTAACCTTCATAAAGATGAATCAGGAGTGGATCAGCCAGGATTTCCATACACCGGTACCTGATGCAACAGTATAGATCATTCTACCACTAATGATCTTGTGTTTTGAGCATCCATAAGGCCTCTATAACGGTCAGTATTTTTCAGCAGTATTTGATCATAACTTGTAAGCCATAAACAGGAGTGGGTCCAACACACACAAGACATGCAAATATTTCTATTATATTTTATCTATGTTATCCACTCCTGGTTTTGGCTTACAAATACTGATCAAATACTGACCATCTGAAAGAGGCTTTATGGATGCTCTAAATGCAGGATTTTATTTTTCTTTTTTAGTTTTCTGTTCTTCTAACGGATCAGAAAGAGAGGAAATAGCAGTAAAGTTTTGTTAACATCACTGTTTGACACCCTCCCCACTCAGTCATGGGGCCACTACGATGAATCACACTTGACGCTAACATTGATAAGTAATACTGACACACAGTCATTCTACAGCTAACAGAAGGGATTAAAAAGCATGTCTTTGCACTGCCACAACATGGATTAAAAGAACATTTTATTTCTCCACTTCATTTTGTTCCACTAAGGAGCCATTTGGACATGGCTCCTGCAGGGGTGCACAGTTTTGTTTTGTTTTTTTTTACAAAACAGTTAGGTTTTATTTTATTTTTTTAACAGGAGGGATTAGCTGTGAATCCTGGTGCACACTGTTACTGCTGCTGATGACTTGAATCTTGGGGCACTGCTCAGTTACGTCCAAACCGATAAATTAGACTTGACGGTAACACTGACCTATGATACTGATGCACAGTAATTCCACAGCTAACAGAAGGGATTATAAATCTTGGTGCCCGGCGCAGTGATGTAGACAGCGATAAATTACAACTGCAATACTGACGGCACAGTGCCTATAGAATAGATGAATGTGAATGTGGTTGCAAAAGAACTCAATGCATTTGGTAACACACTCTCTCTTTATTTTAAGTTCCAAGCCTTCACCCTGAGATTGAGCCACCAAGTGGGGTGAACATGATTAGGCAGAGTGCCCTGGGTATACCTGATTTATTGCGATACGTGACAAATTAATTCAGAAAAAAAGCAAATTTCTTGACAAAGTTCAGCAAATCGTCCAAATCAAATTTTTCAAAACTTTACTCATCTCTAGTAATTACACTGTGCCTCCAAGACAATGTGTAAGGTAATCTTGAACAGATAGCAGACCATATATGAGCCACCACCACCTCCTGTTTAAACAAGCCGACTGGCAGGGGTGCCGAGAGTTGAATCCCACCGAGACTATATACATACATGTTAAAGGGGTATTATTAGAGGTGACAAGTTATCCTGTAAGCACTACTGACCACATGGCCCCTACAACCCCCCTCCCCGAGACCAAGCTGGACACAAAATATTTTTTCAAAGCCTTGAAGCCTAGCAGAAGTAGTGATAGTCAGGAGTCTGATCGCAGAGACCTCCATGACCGCTACAAGGGGTTTAAGGGGTTATCCCATGACTAACGTAAAAAATGAAAGTTAGACATCATATAGGTCATGACAATCTCTTTCTAACAAAGCTAGAACCAGTCCTGTACCTCACATGGATCCAGAGATCTCCACATTCATTGCTCTGCTAGATTTATATCAAGCCGACAGCTAAGGGGAGTGTCTTTTCTGCTGCAGCTAAGGGGGAGTGTCCATGCTCTCCCTATCACAGCTCAGGAGGTGTGTCTCAGCTCTCCATATCAGATCAGGAGGCATGTCTCAGCTCTCCCTATCACAGCTCAGGAGGCGTGTCTCAGCTCTCCCTATCACAGCTCAGGAGTGTCTCAGCTCTCCCTATCACAGCTCAAGAGGTGTGCTTCAGCTCTCCCTATCACAGCTCAGGAGGCGTGTCCATGCTCTCCCTATCACAGCTCAGGGGGCGTGTCTCAGCTCTCCCTATCACAGCTCAGGAGGCGTGTCCATGCTCTCCCTATCACAGCTCAGGGGGCGTGTCTCAGCTCTCTCTATCACAGCTCTGGAGGTGTGTCTCAGCTCTCCCTATCACAGCTCAGGAGGCATGTCTCAGCTTTCCTTATCACAGCTCAGGGGGCGTGTCTCAGCTCTATCACAGTTCAGGAGGCATGTCTCAGGTCTCCCTATCACAGCTCTGGAGGCATGTCTCAGCTCTCCCTATCACAGCTCTGGAGGTGTGTCTCAGCTCTCCCTATCACAGCTCAGGGGGCGTGTCTCAGCTCTCTCTATCACAGCTCAGGAGGCGTGTCTCAGCTCTCCCTATCACAGCTCAGGGGCGTGTCAGCTCTATCACAGTTCAGGAGGCGTGTCTCAGCTCTCCCTATCACAGCTCAGGGGGCGTGTCAGCTCTATCACAGTTCAGGAGGCGTGTCTCATCTCTCCCTATCACAGCTCAGGAGGAGTGGCTCAGCTCTCCCTATCAAAGTTCAGGAGGCATGTCTCAGCTCTCCCTATCACAGCTTAGGAGGCAGTTGAAAGATGAAACTGAGCATGTGCGGCCTTCTCAGTGAGCAGTTCAAAGTAGTAAGAAATTAAGTGGCACTATAAAGATACATTTTACTGAATAGCTCAGTAGTTATACAAAATTTTTAATTACATGCAATTACAAAAGTAATCAAACTGAAAACTGCAGAATATTTTTCATGGGACAACCCCTTTAAAAGAAGTGAGTGCATATGGCACACTCACTCTCCTCACTGCCGAGGACTGAATTGAGACACGTCCGTAGACTATTGAGCCCGTTCTCATGCTCGGAGTAAGATGTGTGCACTTCTCTCCCCTTCTTCTAGTGATGAGTGCAGGTCTCAGTGTTCACACCCCTACTAATCACAACTTCTGATATATTTATGACCTGTCAAGTTTTGTGAAAAGTTAGTGACCCTTTGATAATAGTAGAATCCCCAGACAGCTGGGATGAACGGCAAAGAGATACAGCTATTATATACCCAGTGTAAAATAGTATTAACTACAGAAAAACTCATTTGGCCAGTAGAGGTCAGCACCATCCACACTATGGACTGCTATCTGCTTCTCTTGGAAGCTACCACCTCTCCTCCGCTGGTAGGTGAGACTGTAATGTTAAGTTCCCCAGGAGAAGGATAAAAAATAATTTTCACATCTGAAAGGGCACATCCCTATCAATATACAAGATTAATGGCTCCTTTATGACACATATCATTTCTTATACTATTCTTCATGCTGGTGTCACACCTCAGGTCCATATCCGGCAGGCGCACAGATATCGGATGCGCGAGACTGAATATAGAACTGTCATGTGCACTTACCTTTTTTTAGTATAGACAGAGATAGAGACGTTATAGCCAAAGGTACGTTTCCTCCATTGTATCGGAAGTCAGGTTGGCACAAGAACACCTCCATAAATCAGACCCAGAGCAGACCCCCTGAATGATAGGGTCCGGCGTGGCTCCCGCCATGGCTGGCAGGTCTCTGCTATTTCAGACAGTAGAGACTTATGGCTAATTACCATGACCAGCAATAATGCAGATCAAGGTAATTAAGGGGTTTAGATGCCATGATCAAGTGAGACGAGACTTATAGTATTCATGCTGCAATTCTTATTTTGGCCACCAGATGGCAGGACTCCCCTGCATAATGGATCTGTTTTGCAACCCACAGGCGTTTATTATGACATTATGCATTGTCATAGAATTGCGTTATGGTCCATGAACTGAATTCACCACTTACGACCCTTTCAGACAATACAGGCACAGACCGGCAGGCACAGTATCTTTATCCAGGATTTATTGGTCACAACCAGCAAATTCTACAGGCTTGCTTCAGCAACAAGTAAAAGTTCATGAAAAAATAAATGTCCTTACGTTCAGGTATCCACAAGGTGTGGCACAGGTTTCTCAGCCGCTTTAGGCTCATCTGGAGCTTCCACTTGGCACAGTGGTCCTCCTCTCGGACCAGCATACACTGCTCAGTGAAACTTTACCTTTTCTAATTAGTTTGGCACCTGGTTGAGGTAGGACGACAAAACACTTCCAAGACCAGAAGCCTCAGTGATACATACTCACCATCAATGACCGTACCCCTTGTGTGTTTACAATATGTCCAGATGCATTCCGCTCCCAATTTCCTAAATATATTCTTTAAATGGTCCTACAAATTAATTAATGAAACCCATCAGCCTATTTAAATGTGAAGAACCTTCCAGAGAAGGTGATGCCTTGGCAAAATTGGAGATCCCAAAGAAATGGTCATCTCCATGTGCTTTAAAAATGTTTTTAAGATGTTTTTGCTGGACTTGAATCCTTTGACTACTAGTATTATAAGGTTTCCACTTATATTTTAAGTACTGATCCAAATTAAAGGGGTTGTCTCATCCCGGACATTGGGGGTCTATCGCTAGGATATACCCCCATTGTCTTATAGGTGCATCTATATGAAGAACCGATGCCCCAAAGTGAAAGTGCCGCCCTCCATTCATTCTCTATGGGGCCGGCGAAAACAGACAAGAGCTGGCTTGGCTATTACCATCGGCTCCATAGAAAAGAATAGGAGCGGGGGCCACACATGCGAGGTATGATCCCATTCATTTCTATGGGGAGCCGGATTGGTGGTGGCCAGACCGGAGTCCTCCAGCCACCACCTTGCAGGCCTCTGTTCTGGATATAGGTACGGGTCCCAGCGGTGGGTTCCTGCACCTATAAGGCAATGGGGACATATTGTCCATGATGAGACAACCCCTTTAAGGTAATTATGTATTGTTGAGGATAGAGGATAACCCTAGGTTAAGGGGACTGTAATGTGCTGTATTGTTTTTTGGAATAATTAAAAAAAATCCATCAACCATCTGATCAGAGGCTCTGGCGGCTGTGGTGTCCGGTCCGCTGCTGAGAGGGCACCGCCTATAAAGACCTGGAATCCAGCGTACATGTAAATCAATGTGATGAATGCGCTAAAGTCTAATATAATAAATAACAGTGGTTAGCACGGTGGCTCAGTGGTTAGCACGGTGGCTCAGTGGTTAGCACGGTGGCTCAGTGGGTTAGCACGGGCTCAGTGGGTTAGCACGGTGGCTCAGTGGTTAGCAGGTGGCTCAGTGGGTTAGCACGGTGGCTCAGTGGGGTTAGCACGGTGGCTCAGTGGTTAGCACGGTGGCTCAGTGGTTAGCACGGTGGCTCAGTGGTTAGCACGGTGGCTCAGTGGTTTGCACGGTGGCTCAGTGGTTAGCACGGTGGCTCAGTGGTTAGCACGGTGGCTCAGTGGTTAGCACGGTGGCTCAGTGGTTAGCACGGTGGCTCAGTGGTTAGCACGGTGGCTCAGTGGTTAGCACGGTGGCTCAGTGGTTAGCACGGTGGCTCAGTGGTTAGCACGGTGGCTCAGTGGTTAGCACGGTGGCTCAGTGGTTAGCACGGTGGCTCAGTGGTTAGCACGGTGGCTCAGTGGTTAGCACTGGTGTCTTGGGGTGCTGGGTTAGAATCTGACCAAGGACAACATCTGCATGGAGTTAGTATGTTCTCACCGTGTTTGTGTGGGTTCCTTCCGGGTTCTCTGGTTTCCACCCACACTCCAAAGACTGATGGGGAATTAAAATTGTGAGCCCTACTGAGGACAGGTTGATGCTGATGTCTGTAAAGCTCTTCAGGATATGTCAGTGGTATATAAGCGCATAAAATATATAATAAATACAATAAAATCTGGCCGGTATCCGGCTTGTGCAGTTATTTCTCCTTCAGATCACAGATCTGGAGAGGTCAGCACCACTACATGCATCGTAAGATTAGTGGGGGATCTGTATGATGTCCCCTCAAAGTCCTAAAGAAGAGGTCTTCTCCAGCACCCCCCCTTCCATCTGTTCCTGAACAGCCCAACTCCAATGACTTTGTGGTCATTCCAGCCGGTCAGTGTACAGAGAGGTGACCCTGTGGAGGATTACCACACGATGATCACGTCTGGTCACAGTCTGCGCTCCCTGTATTACGGATCCCCCCGCAGAGGCTTCACACAGATCCAGCGTCTACGAGCCTGAACAATCTTGGGCCACATATTTCCCAGAATCCAACAAGCAGCAGCTCCTCCGGGGGTCATCAAACCTACAAGAGACGGAGAAAATGTGATCAATAACACAAGATCCATCACCAATCAGGACGGAACGAGAGCGCGACAGTCACTGCGCTCAGTGGAAAGTCACTATGTAAAATGAGGGTGAGAAGGGGGTTAACTGGATTGGTATTTAACCTAAATGAGTGACCTGAAGCAAGACTGAGCCCCTGGATCCCTCCACTGCTAGAGTTTGAAATGGCGAAATGGCCGCAGCTTAGCCTTCCTCAGACGTCAGGAAAGGGGTTAATTTTAGCATTCTAGTGTCGCCCTACCTAATTGGCTACCTGGACGATTGTACGAAAGCCCCACCACCACCACCATAATCTACTAGGAGCACTAGGCCTGACATCTTTCCCACCACTGTAGAGATTTGACTTCATGTAAAGACTTACATAAGAATTCAGCGTGCCTACGGTTCTGCAATGGTTAATACCAAGAGTCCTGGTGGTCATGAGAAGTACAGCAGGGGTTAACATCCTTGCAGTAAAGGGACAAGGTCATTGCTCCTGACGGTCTAGAGCTGTAAGCGCTCACGTCCAGTATACCTGGTGGTCTAGAGCAGTAAGGCGCTAATGTCAGTATACCTGGTGGTCTAGAGCAGTAAGGGGCTCATGTCAGTATACCTGGTGGTCTAGAGCAGTAAGGGGCTCATATCAGTATACTGGTGGTCTAGAGCAGTAAGGTGCTCATGTAGTAACTGTGGTCTGAGAGTAAGGCGCTATGTCAGTATACCTGGTGGTCTAGAGCAGTAAGGCGCTCATATCAGTATACCTGGTGGTCTAGAGCAGTAAGACGCTCATATCAGTATACCTGGTGGTCTAGAGCAGTAAGGCGCTCATGTCAGTATACCTGGTGGTCTAGAGCAGTAAGGCGCTCATATCAGTATACCTGCTGGTCTAGAGCAGTAAGGCGCTCATATCAGTATACCTGCTGGTCTAGAGCAGTAAGATGCTCATATCAGTATACCTGTGGTCTAGAGCAGTAAAGCGCTAATGTCAGTATACCTGGTGGTCTAGAGCAGTAAGCGCTAATGTCAGTATACCTGGTGGTCTAGAGCAGTAAGGCGCTCATATCAGTATACCCGGTGGTCTAGAGCAGTAAGGCGCTCATGTCAGTATACCTGGTGGTCTAGAGCAGTAAGGGGCTAATGTCAGTATACCTGGTGGTCTAGAGCAGTAAGGTGCTCATGTCAGTATACCTGGTGGTCTAGAGCAGTAAGGTGCTCATGTCAGTATACCTGGTGGTCTAGAGCAGTAAGGTGCTCATGTCAGTAAGGTGGTCTAGAGCAGTAAGGTGCTCATGTCAGTATACCTGGTGGTCTAGAGCAGTAAGGTGCTCATTCAGTTATATACCTGGTGGTCTAGAGCAGTAAGGCGCTAATGTCAGTATACCTGGTGGTCTAGAGCAGTAAGGCGCTCATATCAGTATACCTGGTGGTCTAGAGCAGTAAGGCGCTCATGTCAGTATACCTGGTGGTCTAGAGCAGTAAGGGGCTAATGTCAGTATACCTGGTGGTCTAGAGCAGTAAGACGCTCATATTCAGTATACCTGGTGGTCTAGAGCAGTAAGGGGCTTCATATCAGTATACCTGGTGGTCTAGAGCAGTAAGACGCTCATATCAGTATACCTGGTGGTCTAGAGCATAAGACGCTCATATCAGTATACCTGGTGGTCTAGAGCAGTAAGACGCTCATATCAGTATACCTGGTGGTCTAGAGCAGTAAGACGCTCATATCAGTATACCTGGTGGTCTAGAGCAGTAAGGGGCTCATGTCAGTATACCGGGTGGTTCTAGAGCAGTAAGGGGCTCATGTCAGTATACCGGGTGGTCTACAGCAGTAAGGCGCTAATGTCAGTATACCTGGTGGTCTAGAGCAGTAAGGTGCTCATGTCAGTATACCTGGTGGTCTAGAGCAGTAAGGGGCTAATGTCAGTATACCTGGTGGTCTAGAGCAGTAAGGCGCTCATGTCAGTATACCTGGTGGTCTAGAGCAGTAAGGCGCTCATGTCAGTATACCTGGTGGTCTAGAGCAGTAAGGGGTTCATGTCAGTATACCTGGAGGACTAAGACTAGGGCTAGATAACATATGTGGCTCGATAAGTCACAAAACACAGCAGGCCACAAACATATGTGCAACTCATCTGCAGCTGGCTGTCACAACTATTTCAGAGATCACAGTCACAGGCAAGTTACGTGGCGACATACAACACAACCCGCCATGATACATGAGGCAATTCGCATCCATTGACAAACATTATATGAAATGCCGTGTAGCGTTCGACTAAAGGAGTAAGGACCACATCATCATTCCTGGTGGTCTAGAGCAGTAAAGGCTTCATGCGATTGTTCAGGGTGGTCAAGATGAGTAAGGTAGTTATGTCTTCCATTGCTGGTGGTCTAGAGCAGTAAAGGGTTCATGTCATTATTTCTGTGGTCAGTGGTCAGTGTGGTGAAGGGGTTAACCCTTTTCACCAAAATTAGGCTACATTCCTCCTGACTATGTAACCATTTTGTGGTCAACAAATTTTGGTTAAGCAAAATACACATACAGTCCGTGCACCATCTGCATTTTTATGTTTTGAGGACTTGGTCCACAATTTGTAGGCCAAAATCGGCCATGTAGTATAATTTGCAGAAGGGACATACAGACACGGTCACATATGAGGACTTTGATATTTGACCCTTTTGTCAAGTCTAAGAAATTTGGAGAGTCCCCCAGGAGATGGCTGATGCACACCCAAAGGAAGAGGTTCTACAAGCCAAAAGGTAATGAAGGCAGCACATGGTCTGGATTGCCCAGTAGACCTTTCGTAAAATTGCACCACTGGATATCATCACCATGAACTGAGGTTTTCCCTCCACTTAGCGATGAAGACTGTGCGTTGCCTTCATCATCCCCAGGTGGACCAGTTACCCCACAAGACGATGCAGCCGTCTCACTTCTTATGGTCACTCACTCTATGGATCCCGTCCACACTGAGCCGTCCATCTGCTTCCACTCTCCAGAGTCCTTCTTCAGGCTGACCCAGTAGTCCCCGGTCAGGTCATAGAGAGTCTTTATATCTTTCTACAACGTGAACAAAAAACAAGTGTGATACAGAGAGTGGTGTAACGCCCCTCATCCTCTGACCAGGAGGGACCAAGGTAACACCCCACATCCCGGGCAAAGCAGGTCTACTTCCACCTCCCAAGAGGATGCAAGCAGGTAGGACACTCCCCACAGAAAAGTGGTCAAG